>PIJE02000392.1:347406-371256 GCA_002895965.2 Coryphaenoides rupestris | reverse complement strand
TGAGTTAGTGCTGAGTTAGGGTTGAGTTAGTGCTGAGTTAGTGCTGAGTTAGGGTTGAGTTAGTGCTGAGTTAGGGTTGAGTTAGTGCTGAGTTAGGGCTGAGTTAGGGCTGTCCTAAGCTGTGTTCTCTCTGACTGTGTCCACAGTTCAACTGCTCCAAGGTGAGCAGCTTCGTGAGCCAGCGTCTGGGCCGCTACGTGGCTAACGTTACGCGCGCCGCGGAGCTCTGCAGCAGCTTCCTGTGTCAGAGCAACGGCCGCTGCGTGCGCCGCGAGCCCCTCGCCCGCCACTACCTCCACCTGAGCTCCCGCAGCTTCAACATCCGCCCCGCGGCCGGCGGAGGCTTCGCCGCGGACGGGCGGCCGTCGCCACACGACCTGGCGCTGCTCACCAAGCGCTTCCGCTGCCACTGCTACGAGGGCTACGGCGGCGCGCGCTGCGACCGCCTCCACCGGGAGGAGCAGGAGCAGGAGGAGCAGGAGCAGGAGCAGGAGGAGGTCACAGAGGAGGAGAGGCGGAGGTTAGACTGGGAAGCGAAGCAGGGCAAGGAGAGTGTGGCCCCGCCCACAGGTGGCCATCTTGACTTGACTCTGTGGCTCCTCCTCTTTCAGCTGGTGTTTGTCCAGACAGTGTTGTGACAACAGCGCCACCAACAGGACGTTTGTCTCTCATATGCAACAAGATCCCATCGTGTGGAAGGTTACTGGTCCTTCAATTGCAGAATGTATTTAGTTTATTATATTGTGTTCATTGTATTCAGTTTATTATATTGAGCAGAACATGTACATTTCTATATTTCATGTCATCTTCTCTCTATGCCTTCCTAGTACTGCAGGTGTGGCTGATGTACTTGTACTGTAGTATACTCGTATACTTGTACTACCCATACGATGAACATTTGCCCCCAAACACATCAACCTCACATATGAAATACCTCCATAGAACACGAGTCGGCCTTCTGGAAGGATGTATTTTAACATGGCCTGTGGACTAGAAGTGTGTCTGACCAATGTTGTATTGATCTGCCATAGAGGAGGTCTCTATCTCACCATAGAGGAGGTCTCTATCTCACCATAGAGGAGGTCTCTATCACATCATAGAGGAGGTCTCTATCTCACCATAGAGGAGGTCTCTATCTCACCATAGAGGAGGTCTCTATCTCATCATAGAGGAGGTCTCTATCTCACCATAGAGGAGGTCTCTATCTCACCATAGAGGAGGTCTCTATCACATCATAGAGGAGGTCTCTATCTCACCATAGAGGAGGTCTCTATCTCACCATAGAGGAGGTCTCTATCTCATCATAGAGGAGGTCTCTATCTCACCATAGAGGAGGTCTCTATCTCACCATAGAGGAGGTCTCTATCTCACATCATAGAGGAGGTCTCTATCTCACCATAGAGGAGGTCTCTATCTCACCATAGAGGAGGTCTCTATCTCACCATAGAGGAGGTCTCTATCACATCATAGAGGAGGTCTCTATCTCACCATAGAGGAGGTCTCTATCTCACCATAGAGGAGGTCTCTATCTCACCATAGAGGAGGTCTCTATCTCACCATAGAGGAGGTCTCTATCTCACCATAGAGGAGGTCTCTATCACATCATAGAGGAGGTCTCTATCACATCATAGAGGAGGTCTCTATCTCACCATAGAGGAGGTCTCTATCTCACCATAGAGGAGGTCTCTATCTCACCATAGAGGAGGTCTCTATCTCATCATAGAGGAGGTCTCTATCTCACCATAGAGGAGGTCTCTATCTCACTCATAGAGGAGGTCTCTATCTCACCATAGAGGAGGTCTCTATCTCACCATAGAGGAGGTCTCTATCTCACCATAGAGGAGGTCTCTATCTCACCATAGAGGAGGTCTCTATCACATCATAGAGGAGGTCTCTATCTCACCATAGAGGAGGTCTCTATCACATCATAGAGGAGGTCTCTATCTCACCATAGAGGAGGTCTCTATCTCATAGAGGAGGTCTCTATCTCACCATAGAGGAGGTCTCTATCACATCATAGAGGAGGTCTCTATCTCACCATAGAGGAGGTCTCTATCACATCATAGAGGAGGTCTCTATCTCACCATAGAGGAGGTCTCTATCACATCATAGAGGAGGTCTCTATCACATCATAGAGGAGGTCTCTATCTCACCATAGAGGAGGTCTCTATCTCACCATAGAGGAGGTCTCTATCACATCATAGAGGAGGTCTCTATCACATCATAGAGGAGGTCTCTATCTCATAGAGGAGGTCTCTATCTCACCATAGAGGAGGTCTCTATCACATCATAGAGGAGGTCTCTATCTCACCATAGAGGAGGTCTCTATCACATCATAGAGGAGGTCTCTATCTCATAGAGGAGGTCTCTATCACATCATAGAGGAGGTCTCTATCTCACATCATAGAGGAGGTCTCTATCTCACCATAGAGGAGGTCTCTATCTCATCATAGAGGAGGTCTCTATCACATCATAGAGGAGGTCTCTATCTCACCATAGAGGAGGTCTCTATCACATCATAGAGGAGGTCTCTATCTCACCATAGAGGAGGTCTCTATCACATCATAGAGGAGGTCTCTATCACATCATAGAGGAGGTCTCTATCTCACCATAGAGGAGGTCTCTATCTCACCATAGAGGAGGTCTCTATCACATCATAGAGGAGGTCTCTATCACATCATAGAGGAGGTCTCTATCTCATAGAGGAGGTCTCTATCTCACCATAGAGGAGGTCTCTATCTCACCATAGAGGAGGTCTCTATCTCACCATAGAGGAGGTCTCTATCACATCATAGAGGAGGTCTCTATCTCACCATAGAGGAGGTCTCTATCACATCATAGAGGAGGTCTCTATCTCACCATAGAGGAGGTCTCTATCTCACCATAGAGGAGGTCTCTATCTCACCATAGAGGAGGTCTCTATCACATCATAGAGGAGGTCTCTATCTCACCATAGAGGAGGTCTCTATCTCATAGAGGAGGTCTCTATCTCACCATAGAGGAGGTCTCTATCTCACCATAGAGGAGGTCTCTATCTCACCATAGAGGAGGTCTCTATCTCATAGAGGAGGTCTCTATCTCACCATAGAGGAGGTCTCTATCTCACCATAGAGGAGGTCTCTATCACATCATAGAGGAGGTCTCTATCTCACCATAGAGGAGGTCTCTATCTCACCATAGAGGAGGTCTCTATCACATCATAGAGGAGGTCTCTATCTCACCATAGAGGAGGTCTCTATCTCACCATAGAGGAGGTCTCTATCTCACCATAGAGGAGGTCTCTATCACATCATAGAGGAGGTCTCTATCTCACCATAGAGGAGGTCTCTATCTCACCATAGAGGAGGTCTCTATCACATCATAGAGGAGGTCTCTATCTCACCATAGAGGAGGTCTCTATCACATCATAGAGGAGGTCTCTATCACATCATAGAGGAGGTCTCTATCTCACCATAGAGGAGGTCAGTTCATAATGGTAGTTCATAATGGTAGTTCATAATGGAAGTTCATAATGGTAGTTCATAATGGAAGTTCATAATGGTAGTTCATAATGGTAGTTCATAATGGAAGTTCATAATGGAAGTTCATAATGGAAGTTCATAATGGAAGTTCATAATGGAAGTTCATAATGGTAGTTCATAGTTCATAATGGAAGTTCATAATGGAAGTTCATAATGGTAGTTCATAATGGAAGTTCATAATGGTAGTTCATAATGGAAGTTCATAATGGTTGTTCATAATGGAAGTTCATAATGGAAGTTCATAATGGTAGTTCATAATGGTAGTTCATAATGGTAGTTCATAATGGAAGTTCATAATGGTAGTTCATAATGGAAGTTCATAATGGTAGTTCATAATGGAAGTTCATAATGGTAGTTCATAATGGTAGTTCATAATGGAAGTTCATAATGGTAGTTCATAATGGAAGTTCATAATGGTTGTTCATAATGGAAGTTCATAATGGAAGTTCATAATGGTAGTTCATAATGGAAGTTCATAATGGAAGTTCATAATGGTAGTTCATAATGGTAGTTCATAATGGTAGTTCATAATGGAAGTTCATAATGGTAGTTCATAATGGAAGTTCATAATGGTAGTTCATAATGGAAGTTCATAATGGATCATAATGGTAGTTCATAATGGTAGTTCATAATGGTAGTTCATAATGGAAGTTCATAATGGTAGTTCATAATGGTAGTTCATAATGGAAGATCATAATGGTAGTTCATAATGGTAGTTCATAATGGTAGTTCATAATGGTAGTTCATAATGGAAGATCATAATGGTAGTTCATAATGGTAGTTCATAATGGTAGTTCATAATGGAAGATCATAATGGTAGTTCATAATGGTAGTTCATAATGGTAGTTCATAATGGAAGATCATAATGGTAGTTCATAATGGTAGTTCATAATGGTAGTTCATAATGGTAGTTCATAATGGAAGTTCATAATGGTAGTTCATAATGGTAGTTCATAATGGAAGTTCATAATGGTAGTTCATAATAGTTCATAATGGAAGTTCATAATGGTAGTTCATAATGGAGAGTTCATAATGGAAGTTCATAATGGTAGTTCATAATGGTAGTTCATAATGGAAGTTCATAATGGTAGTTCATAATGGAAGTTCATAATGGTAGTTCATAATGGAAGTTCATAATGGAAGTTCATAATGGTAGTTCATAATGGTAGTTCATAATGGAAGTTCATAATGGTAGTTCATAATGGTAGTTCATAATGGAAGTTCATAATGGTAGTTCATAATGGTAGTTCATAATGGTAGTTCATAATGGTAGTTCATAATGGAAGTTCATAATGGTAGTTCATAATGGAAGTTCATAATGGTAGTTCATAATGGAAGTTCATAATGGTAGATCATAATGGTAGTTCATAATGGTAGTTCATAATGGTAGTTCATAATGGAAGATCATAATGGTAGTTCATAATGGTAGTTCATAATGGAAGATCATAATGGTAGTTCATAATGGAAGTTCATAATGGTAGTTCATAATGGTAGTTCATAATGGTAGTTCATAATGGAAGTTCATAATGGTAGTTCATAATGGAAGTTCATAATGGAAGTTCATAATGGTAGTTCATAATGGAAGTTCATAATGGTAGTTCATAATGGTAGTTCATAATGGAAGTTCATAATGGTAGTTCATAATGGAAGTTCATAATGGAAGTTCATAATGGTAGTTCATAGTTCATAATGGAAGTTCATAATGGAAGTTCATAATGGAAGTTCATAATGGTAGTTCATAATGGTAGTTCATAATGGTAGTTCATAATGGAAGTTCATAATGGTAGTTCATAATGGTAGTTCATAATGGTAGTTCATAATGGTAGTTCATAATGGTAGTTCATAATGGTAGTTCATAATGGAAGTTCATAATGGTAGTTCATAATGGAAGTTCATAATGGTAGTTCATAATGGAAGTTCATAATGGTAGTTCATAATGGTAGTTCATAATGGAAGATCATAATGGTAGTTCATAATGGTAGTTCATAATGGTAGTTCATAATGGTAGTTCATAATGGTAGTTCATAATGGTAGTTCATAATGGTAGTTCATAATGGTAGTTCATAATGGAAGTTCATAATGGTAGTTCATAATGGAAGTTCATAATGGTAGTCATAATTGGTAGTTCATAATGGAGATCATAATGGTAGTTCATAATGGTAGCTTCATTAATGGTAGTTCATAATGGTAGGTTCATAATGCTGGTTTAATGTTCATAATGAAGATCATATGGTAGTTCATACTGTTGGGAGTTGTGGATGTATTGATCGTGTGGGCCGGTAACTTTCCACTCTGCTGTGTGGCCTACGTGACTAGTTAGCTTCACTCTTATCTGTTTCCCTCGGGAGGCCTCTGAGACGCACTCGCAGCTGTTGTTGTGGAACGCGGTTGCGTCTTCTATCTGGACTGGCGGTCCCACGCAAGGCTCAACGTGAGACCTTGCAGTCTCTGCACCTTTTGTGTGGCACGGGAGGCCATGATATCCGTGCTTCAAGTTAACTGTCTGTCTGTCTGTTACATCCCCACGTGGGGCCCGGGGTCCTGTCTGTCTGTCTGTTACATCCCCACGTGGGGCCTGGGGTCCTGGCGTCTCCGGATTGGCTGTCTGGGGTGTGGGGACGGAAGGGTCTCCATGGACGGCCTTGTTGTCCCTGCTCCCTGAATGGCTGTCTTGGAGGCGTTTCTATGTCTGTTGTGTCTATATGTAAATGCTTCTCTTTCTCCCATGCAAACTGTATATATGCTCTGTGTATGTAAATAAACTTTGAATCATTCCTGGTGAGACTGCCTTGTGTCACATTGATTCCCGAGCTCGCTGCTTTGCTACAGACAATCCAGAACCTGAACCTGAACTCCAGCCACAATAGATGACCGCTCGAAACTGCGCACAACAATTTGGTGTCAGAAGTGGGATACTGGACAGAGGTAAGTTTCAATCTTATTTTTTAATAAGAATTGTGCTTACTCTCTCCGGTATTCCCAAAAAGGATTTAGATGCGCATAAGAATAAGACAAAAAAAAAAAAAATAACATAAAAATTAATAAGACAAAATACAATAAAATAAAAAAAAAATACAATACAAGATGAATACCCGATAGGAGTAGCTATCCTGAATCGGATACCCAGTGTAGCTGGATCTATATTGGAAGCCCGGTCTCTGTAAGAGACGCGGATGCCCGGTCGGCGTACGCGGATGCCCGGTCGGCGAACGCGGATGATCGGACTCAGAGGTAACATGCCTGAACCGAATGCCTGGTTGTAGAGGTTTAATTCCTACAACCCGGTCTCAGCCTCTCAGAGAGGCACGGTGAACAAAAAAAATACAAAAATAAACATAAAAATTAATAAGACAAAATACAAAAAATAAAAAAAAGTAAAAAGGGAAGAATCTCTACCGCTCAGCCACAGGCATTCAGGGTCAACCAGCGCTGGGGACTCTTATCAAGAGTTCAGGGAAATTCCCCCCTCACCAAACTGAGGAAGAGGGACCCGCCCGGAGAGACCCTGTGTGTGAGCGATAGTTCTTTCACTGCCCGACGGACCTGTTTCGGTACGGGGATACTCGTCAGAATAGTAGTATTTACGGGGATACTCGTCAGAATAGTAGTATTTACGGGGATACTCGTCAGAATAGTAGTATTTACGGGGATACTCGTCAGAATAGTAGTATTTGCTGGCCTGGTTCTGGTGAAGGATTGTCTGACGGGGGTTGGAAATGGGGAAATCAGAAAGCAAAAGTTGTATAAAATGGCTAAAATCCTCCCGAATAACGTCTCTAATCTCACGTCTAAAGTAGCCACTGGCCCGAATACATGAGAGGGTGGGAGACCCAAACTGGGGTTCTCCATATCTACGAGAGACGTTCGCTGAGTGGGAGACATGTAAACTGTTATGGGACAGACAGAAGGCAATAGCAGGCGCCTCAGATAGAGCTCAAGGTTGAAATAGACAACAGCAAGTCTGTCCATGATCCAAGCAAGCAAAACCCAGAACTACTGTACATAGGACCATGAAAGTGCAATCATGGCATTATTTTAAAACCCGCGAGGATACGGAAGAGGAAAGGAAAACAAACCAAACCTAACTTATATATTTCAAGAGAGTTGTTGGCAGTGTGTGTGTGTGAGTGGTAGAGAGAAAAGGGCCATTGGTTGGTTCTCCTCTCTATGAAAGTCCAGACACACTGCGCTGACTGTCCACACACATACTGTACATTGTCATAACAAAAATTAAGTTACAAGATACTTTGATGTGTTCCCAAGTGTTCCCTCTGATTCTATGCTGGACAAGTTGGAGTATTTTGCAGTTGTCTGTAGAGTTTGTGTGGCATTGACACAAGTTAAAAAAAACTATTGGTATAGAGATTGCTGTGTATTGGACGGATTGTAGAGAAAATGCTGTGAAGGCGCCCTCTGTGCTCCTCCAAGGTCCACTAACAGGTTATTTATAGAACGGCGGTACAGAGGTGCAGCACAGCAAGCTATCACAATATAATTTTTTCAGAATATAGACAACTTTGCTGCCTGATATTGTGTTCACCTAATTAAGATTATTTTTATTTTTTTATTTTATAAATGAATAAATTTAAAAATACAAATAAAAAGTGCCAATCCTATTAAGTAGTGTTCATCTAATCGAGAAGTGGTAAAGCATACAGTAAGGATGGAGAAGCGTACTATGGGGTTGGGGACATGCTGGCCACCCAGACTATGACGTACAGAATGATCAGTGTTTTCGTTGTGGGAGATTTGGACATTGGGCGAGAGATTGTAAGGAGGGACAAAACGGCAACTATTGCAACGGCCCCCATCAAGGGACAAACCCCCCGCCACACGCCCCCCACCACACGACACACCCCCCGCCACACGCCCCCCCCCCATCAAGGGACAAACCCCCCGCCACACGCCCCCCACCACACGACACACCCCCCGCCACACGCCCCCCATCCCGGGACACACCCCCCGCCACACGCCCCCCACCACACGACACACCCCTCAGCCCCTGCTGCAGAGCCAGACAGACACACACACACACACACACACCAACAGTGGGCCAGCCCAGATTTCCTATGCAGTGGAATCCCAAACAGCATAGATCAGATAAACAATAGGGTTGCCCACAGAGTGGAGTCTGAACATGAACTGGATCAGTTAAAGGAACCTTTTCAGGTGTTTGCAGATGAACAACAAACCTAAAACAATACTCACTGTATTGTATCACCATAGAGGATAACCACAAACATGCTTTACGCCACTTCTTCACCTGGTGACTGTTAACCTCTGAATTAAATTCTAATACAAATTTGCATGATTATGAATAGCTCTCCACTTAGTCTATTGGGAAGGGATCTAATGTGGAAACAATCTGATCCATTGACATTCGGAAGTTATGGGTTTACCTTGCAAACGGCAACCGCTAATGGTGCTTATAGATGGAACAGCCAAGCTGCCAGAACAGGAAAATAAACACTCACTGGAAGATCATAATGGTAGTTCATAATGGTAGTTCATAATGGAAGATCATAATGGTAGTTCATAATGGTAGTTCATAATGGAAGTTCATAATGCTGTTGTTAAAGCTGATGTAGCTAAGATTTCAGAGCTGGAAAGAGATAGCAGGAGAGAGCAAGATTTAGAAAGAACCTCCCTCCCTCTCCTCCTCTCCTCCCTCCCTCTCCTCCCTCTCCTCCTCTCCTCCTCCCCTCCCTCTCCTCCCTCCCTCTCCTCCTCTCCTCCCTCCCTCTCCTCCCTCTCCTCCTCTCCTCCTCCCCTCCCTCTCCTCCCTCCCTCTCCTCCCCCTCTTCCCTCCCTCTCCTCCTCTCCTCCCTCTCTTCCCTCCCTCTCCTCCCTCTCCTCCTCTCCTCCCTCTCCTCCCTCCCTCTCCTCCCTCTCCTCCCTCTCCTCCCTCCCTCCCTCTCCTCCTCTCCTCCCTCTCTTCCCTCCCTCTCCTCCCTCTCCTCCTCTCCTCCCTCTCCTCCCTCCCTCTCCTCCCTGTCCTCCCTCTCCTCCCTCCCTCCCTCTCCTCCTCTCCTCCCTCTCCTCCCTCTCCTCCTCTCCTCCCTCTCCTCCCTCCCTCTCCTCCCTCTCTTCCCTCCCTCTCCTCCTCTCCTCCCTCTCTTCCTTCCCTCTTCTTCCTCTCCTCCCTCTCCTCCCTCCCTCTCCTCCCTCTCTTCCCTCCCTCCCTCTCCTCCTCTCCTCCCTCACTTCCTTCCCTCTCCTTCCTCTCCTCCTCTCCTCCCTCTCCTCCTTCTCCTCCTCCCCTCCCAAGACAGGTACAGAGTTCTACAGGTAGAGTTCTACAGGTAGAGTTCTACAGGTACAGAGTTCTACAGGTAGATAGTTCTACAGGTAGATAGTTCTACAGGTACAGAGTTCTACAGGTAGATAGTTCTACAGGTACAGCTAAGTGGTGACTCAACAGGTTCCTTTGTCTACAGGCGGTGATTGCTAAACAAACCGCAGGACATTCCAGGCGTGTTTGGGCCAAATTCACCAAATATAAGGACTGGTGCGTCTTAGTGAGGCACGTAGACCCTCAATCTTATAGACCTGGTGGTCTCAACACCCTCTAGACCTGGTGGTCTCAACACCCTCTAGACCTGGTGGTCTCAACACCCTCTAGACCTGGTGGTCTCAACACCCTCTAGACCTGGTGGTCTCAACACCCTCTAGACCTGGTGGTCCTAACACCCTCTAGACCTGGTGGTCCTAACACCCTCTAGACCTGGTGGTCTCAACACCCTCTAGACCTGGTGGTCCTAACACCCTCTAGACCTTGTGGTCCTAACACTCTCTAGACCTGGTGGTTCTAACACCCTCTAGACCTCATGGTCTCATCACAGAGGAGGACCATCAAAATATATGATAACATGAAATATGAAATAGAAATGATCATAAAAACATTTATTTAAAAGATAAATAGAACTATGAAGGCTGACGTGGTTGGAAGACGACACCCCAGGGAACATGGAGGTGAGTCAGGAACTTTCTCCTCAGACAAGTTTCCACAGGTGCTGTCAGGTGTTTATGACCACGACACGCCCCCAGAGGGTTTTGTTTTAAGACGTCCCAGTTTACAAGACGAAGGTTAATGTAGCCTAAGATCATCATACGCCTGCTTTGAACCACCGAAACCTCGGGACTAACAACTTCATTCTTAATTCACGTAAGTCGCTGTCATGTAAGTTGCTATCGTATTCATTATTAACATCTCTCCAGACACAAGGTGTAACTTTCATGGAGCTTTCAGTGGAATATCATCAAAAGTTCACATTTTGCTCCAAGGGACGTGGAGCCGTTGATGGGGTTGAGGGTCAACGTGCTCAATTGTATGGTCTTCATAACCACAGTAATAACCTTCATAACCTAACCTTCATAACCTTGTTACCACAGTAATAACATTAATAACCTAACCTTCAATAAAAACCCTTGTTACCACAGGAATAACATTAATAACTTGTTGCCACCTTAATAACTGAAGGGCTAATTCCTGGGGTTGATTCAGTCGTGGGTGATGAGTATGATTAGGAAACGTATTTATTGGCAAATACATGCACAAACTATGGAACACTGTGGGCCAACCGGGTCTCCATCGGGCCGGCCCAGGAGGCGCCAGAGAGTGTTCCTCACACCGAGGCATCAGCCTTGGTCGTCCAGGGACCTGCTGCTGGGACCCAGATCCAGTTTAGATGTTAATCATCACCCACAGTGTGTCAACCCCAGGATGTTATATGCTATATCATATAATTACATCACATAGATTTAGAACATGACACTCCATATTTCATACCAAATATCTCTGCAGACCCACCCACACGGGACAACACCCACAATTAATTCCCCAATCTTTCTAAAATCAGACCCCATCTTGACATGGAGCTCAACAGGAAGCAGTATTTCTTCCTCTTCCTGTTGGCCCCGATGTCGCTGTTGGGGGTCAGCCGGTCGGACCCCCGTACACTCCCCCCTCTGGATGGCCGGCATCCCTTCATGTTCCTCTGGAACGCGCCCACCGAACTCTGCGCCTCGCGCTTCGCAGTGCCGCTCGACCTCTCCTACTTCCAGGTGGTGAGCAGCACCTTGAAGAGCGTCACCAACCAGACCGTCTCCATCTTCTACACCGATCGCTTCGGCCTCTTCCCCTACGTGGACGAGGACACGGGGGAGATGTATGACGAAGGTCTGCCCCAGCTGGTGGACCTGGAGGAGCACCACGAGGAGGCGGAGAACGACATCCTCTTCTACATCCCTGACCAGCGGCCCGGACTGGCCGTGCTCGACTTTGAGGAGTGGCGCCCACAGTGGGTCCGTAACTGGGGCAGCAAGGACATCTACCAGCAGATCTCCATGGAAACCGTGAAGCAGAACCACCCGGAGCTCAGCGACCACGAGGTGGAGGAGCGCGCTCAGGTGACATTTGAACGCGCTGCCAAGAAGTACTTCCTGCAGTCGCTGCGGATTGGGAAGCGCCTGAGAGGCGGTCGGCTGTGGGGGTATTACCTGTACCCCGACTGCTACAACTACGACTACAACCAGGACATGGAACGATACGGCGGGGCGTGTCCGGAGCTGGAGCAGCAGAGGAATGACCGGCTGCTGTGGCTGTGGAAGGAATCCACCGCCCTGTTCCCCTCCATCTACCTGGAGCTGGTGCTGCGCGCAACCCCGCAGGCGCGACGCTTCGTCCGCCACCGCATCCAGGAGGCGGTGCGGGTGTCACGCCTGGCCGACCCCAGCTACTCCACCCCCATCTACGCCTACATCCGGCCCGTCTTCAAGGACAGCGTGGACACTTACATGTCAGAGGTAGGGCAGCAAGCTAATGACCTCGAACTAACAACACTGAGTCACCTTTCAATTGGAGCTTTTGGCCTGCGTGTGTGTGGTTCTATATAATATCAATGTGTGTTTGGTTCGACGTGATATAAATGTGTGTGTGGTTATCAGGAGGACCTGGTCAACACCATCGGAGAGGCGGCCGCCCTCGGAGCTGCCGGGGTGATCTCCTGGGGAGACATGAACGTTACTGATGATGAGGTAGACCCACACACACACACACACACACACACACACACACACACACACACACACACACACACTAGAACCCAGATGTAGAGCAGCAGGGCTAGAGTGAGGAGGCGTGTCTGATGAAGACATCACCTCATTATGTGTAGATTCTAAGCAGTCTCTCCCCAGGACTCCTGCGTGGACGCCAAGCTGCACCTGGACTCCATCATGAACCCGTACATCGTCAACGTGTCCACGGCCGCGCGGCTCTGCAGCCAGGCGCTGTGTGGCGCGGCCGGCCGCTGTGTGAGGAAGCGCTGGGACAGTGACAGCTACCTCCACCTGGACCCCCGCCGCTACACCATCTACCGGCCTCGCCGCGCCGGGCCACTAGCCGTGCGGGGCGGGCTGAGCCAGCAGGACGTGGCCTGGTTCCAGCAGCACTTCCACTGCTTGTGCTACTCTGCTGCACCCTGCAACAACGTCACCACCTTTAACTCCGTCACCCAGGAAGTCTACGGCCACAGCGACGCCATCGGGCTGCAGCTGCCTGCTCACTACCGACTCACCCTATTGGCTGCTGCTGCTGAGTGTGAACTCTGTACCTGTAGAACTCTACCTGTAGACCTCTACCTGTAGAACTCTACCTGTAGAACTCTACCTGTAGAACTCTACCTGTAGAACTCTACCTGTAGAACTCTACCTGTAGAACTCTACCTGTAGAACTCTGTACCTGTAGAACTCTACCTGTAGAACTCTACCTGTAGAACTCTGTACCTGTAGAACTCTACCTGTAGAACTCTACCTGTAGAACTCTACCTGTAGAACTCTGTACCTGTAGAACTCTACCTGTAGAACTCTGTACCTGTAGAACTCTACCTGTAGAACTCTGTACCTGTAGAACTCTACCTGTAGAACTCTGTACCTGTAGAACTCTACCTGTAGAACTCTACCTGTAGAACTCTGTACCTGTAGAACTCTACCTGTAGAACTCTACCTGTAGAACTCTACCTGTAGAACTCTACCTGTAGAACTCTACCTGTAGAAAAAAAATCGATATAGGAAAGAAAAAAAAAAAAAAATCAAATAGAAAAAAAGGTAAAAAAAAACAAAAAACAGAAAATAAAGAGATAGAGTAAAAGAGTGAATCGGGAAAGAGATCCAAAAAGAAAAAAAAAAAGAAAGTCAGAATGGGACAAAAGGGAAGAAAAACTCTACCTGTAGAACTCTACCTGTAGAACTCTACCTGTAGAACTCTGTACCTGTAGAACTCTACCTGTAGAACTCTACCTGTAGAACTCTACCTGTAGAACTCTGTACCTGTAGAACTCTACCTGTAGAACTCTACCTGTAGAACTCTACCTGTAGAACTCTGTACCTGTAGAACTCTACCTGTAGAACTCTGTACCTGTAGAACTCTACCTGTAGAACTCTACCTGTAGAACTCTACCTGTAGAACTCTACCTGTAGAACTCTGTACCTGTAGAACTCTACCTGTAGAACTCTACCTGTAGAACTCTACCTGTAGAACTCTGTACCTGTAGACCTCTACCTGTAGAACTCTACCTGTAGAACTCTGTACCTGTAGAACTCTACCTGTAGACCTCTACCTGTAGAACTCTACCTGTAGACCTCTACCTGTAGACCTCTACCTGTAGAACTCTACCTGTAGAACTCTACCTGTAGAACTCTGTACCTGTAGAACTCTACCTGTAGAACTCTGTACCTGTAGAACTCTACCTGTAGAACTCTACCTGTAGAACTCTACCTGTAGAACTCTACCTGTAGACCTCTACCTGTAGAACTCTACCTGTAGAACTCTGTACCTGTAGACCTCTACCTGTAGAACTCTACCTGTAGAACTCTGTACCTGTAGAACTCTACCTGTAGAACTCTACCTGTAGAACTCTACCTGTAGACCTCTACCTGTAGAACTCTACCTGTAGAACTCTACCTGTAGACCTCTACCTGTAGAACTCTACCTGTAGAACTCTGTACCTGTAGAACTCTACCTGTAGAACTCTACCTGTAGAACTCTGTACCTGTAGAACTCTACCTGTAGACCTCTACCTGTAGAACTCTACCTGTAGACCTCTACCTGTAGACCTCTACCTGTATAATCTGATCATCTGTGGATCTGAGCTCAGTGTATCCAGACTTCTGTGGTCCCTTCTTGCTGTGCTCCTCCAGGTTAGCAGCTGCTCACGTGTTCAGGAGGACTTGAATCCAGAATGTGATGACACAACAATATGTATGATGGATGCTTGATAGGTACATGATATGACATGATATGATTTATGACTTCATGACTTCATGACTTTATGAGTTTTGTTTAATGAGAAGTTACTCAAAATAAAACGTTCTTCTTTGTGATCAACATTCATGTTTCTACCTGTTGCCTGCGTCTCCACATCTGTTACTGTGACCTCTGACCTACTTCACTGTTCTACACTACTAGCCTGCAATGTGCTGCATTACGGACTTCATCATGGGTACTTCATCATGGGTACTTCATCATGGGTACTTCATCATGGGTACTTCATCATGGGTACTTCATCATGGGTACTTCATCATGGGTACTTCATCATGGGTAGTTCATCATGGGTACTTCATCATGGGTAGTTCATCATGGGTACTTCATCATGGGTACTTCATCATGGGTACTTCATCATGGGTAGTTCATCATGGGTACTTCATCATGGGTACTTCATCATGGGTACTTCATCATGGGTAGTTCATCATGGGTAGTTCATCATGGGTAGTTCATAATGGTAGTTCATCATGGGTAGTTCATCATGGGTATCATGGGTAGTTCATCATGGGTAGTTCATCATGGGTACTTCATCATGGGTAGTTCATCATGGGTACTTCATCATGGGTACTTCATCATGGGTAGTTCATCATGGGTACTTCATCATGGGTACTTCATCATGGGTACTTCATCATGGGTACTTCATCATGGGTACTTCATCATGGGTACTTCATCATGGGTAGTTCATCATGGGTAGTTCATCATGGGTACTTCATCATGGGTACTTCATCATGGGTACTTCATCATGGGTACTTCATCATGGGTACTTCATCATGGGTACTTCATCATGGGTACTTCATCATGGGTAGTTCATCATGGGTACTTCATCATGGGTACTTCATCATGGGTACTTCATCATGGGTACTTCATCATGGGTAGTTCATCATGGGTAGTTCATCATGGGTAGTTCATCATGGGTAGTTCATCATGGGTAGTTCATCATGGGTAGTTCATCATGGGTAGTTCATCATGGGTACTTGCTAATGGGTAGTTCATAATGGTAGTTCATAATGGGTAGTTCATAATGGTAGTTCATAATGGAAGTTCATAATGGTAGTTCATAATGGAAGTTCATAATGGAAGTTCATAATGGAAGTTCATAATGGTAAGTTCATAATGGAAGTTCATAATGGAAGTTCATAATGGTAGTTCATAATGGTAGTTCATAATGGAAGTTCATAATGGAAGTTCATAATGGTAGTTCATAATGGAAGTTCATAATGGTAGTTCATAATGGAAGTTCATAATGGTAGTTCATAATGGAAGTTCATAATGGAAGTTCATAATGGTAGTTCATAATGGAAGTTCATAATGGTAGTTCATAATGGAAGTTCATAATGGAAGTTCATAATGGTAGTTCATAATGGAAGTTCATAATGGAAGTTCATAATGGTAGTTCATAATGGAAGTTCATAATGGAAGTTCATAATGGAAGTTCATAATGGAAGTTCATAATGGTAGTTCATAATGGAAGTTCATAATGGTAGTTCATAATGGAAGTTCATAATGGTAGTTCATAATGGTAGTTCATAATGGTAGTTCATAATGGAAGTTCATAATGGTAGTTCATAATGGAAGTTCATAATGGTAGTTCATAATGGAAGTTCATAATGGTAGTTCATAATGGAAGTTCATAATGGTAGTTCATAATGGTAGTTCATAATGGTAGTTCATAATGGAAGTTCATAATGGTAGTTCATAATGGCAGTTCATAATGGAAGTTCATAATGGTAGTTCATAATGGAAGTTCATAATGGTAGTTCATAATGGTTGTTCATAATGGAAGTTCATAATGGTAGTTCATAATGGTAGTTCATAATGGTAGTTCATAATGGTAGTTCATAATGGTAGTTCATAATGGAAGTTCATAATGGTAGTTCATAATGGTAGTTCATAATGGTAGTTCATAATGGTAGTTCATAATGGAAGTTCATAATGGTAGTTCATAATGGAAGTTCATAATGGTAGTTCATAATGGTAGTTCATAATGGATAGTTCATAATGGTAGTTCATAATGGAAGTTCATAATGGTAGTTCATAATGGTAGTTCATAATGGTAGTTCATAATGGTAGTTCATAATGGAAGATCATAATGGTAGTTCATAATGGTAGTTCATAATGGAAGATCATAATGGTAGTTCATAATGGTAGTTCATAATGGTAGTTCATAATGGTAGTTCATAATGGTAGTTCATAATGGTAGTTCATAATGGTAGTTCATAATGGTAGTTCATAATGGAAGTTCATAATGGTAGTTCATAATGGTAGTTCATAATGGTAGTTCATAATGGTAGTTCATAATGGAAGATCATAATGGTAGTTCATAATGGTAGTTCATAATGGTAGTTCATAATGGTAGTTCATAATGGTAGTTCATAATGGTAGTTCATAATGGTAGTTCATAATGGTAGTTCATAATGGAAGATCATAATGGTAGTTCATAATGGTAGTTCATAATGGTAGTTCATAATGGAAGATCATAATGGTAGTTCATAATGGTAGTTCATAATGGAAGATCATAATGGTAGTTCATAATGGTAGTTCATAATGGAAGTTCATAATGGTAGTTCATAATGGAAGTTCATAATGGTAGTTCATAATGGTAGTTCATAATGGAAGTTCATAATGGAAGTTCATAATGGTAGTTCATAATGGAAGTTCATAATGGTAGTTCATAATGGTAGTTCATAATGGAAGTTCATAATGGAAGTTCATAATGGTAGTTCATAATGGTAGTTCATAATGGTAGTTCATAATGGAAGTTCATAATGGTAGTTCATAATGGAAGTTCATAATGGTAGTTCATAATGGAAGTTCATAATGGTAGATCATAATGGTAGTTCATAATGGTAGTTCATAATGGTAGTTCATAATGGAAGATCATAATGGTAGTTCATAATGGTAGTTCATAATGGAAGTTCATAATGGTAGTTCATAATGGTAGTTCATAATGGTAGTTCATAATGGTAGTTCATAATGGTAGTTCATAATGGTAGTTCATAATGGAAGTTCATAATGGTAGTTCATAATGGTAGTTCATAATGGTAGTTCATAATGGTAGTTCATAATGGTAGTTCATAATGGAAGATCATAATGGTAGTTCATAATGGTAGTTCATAATGGTAGTTCATAATGGTAGTTCATAATGGAAGTTCATAATGGTAGTTCATAATGGAAGTTCATAATGGTAGTTCATAATGGTTGTTCATAATGGAAGTTCATAATGGAAGTTCATAATGGTAGTTCATAATGGAAGTTCATAATGGTAGTTCATAATGGTAGTTCATAATGGTAGTTCATAATGGTAGTTCATAATGGTAGTTCATAATGGTAGTTCATAATGGTAGTTCATAATGGAAGTTCATAATGGTAGTTCATAATGGAAGTTCATAATGGTAGTTCATAATGGAAGTTCATAATGGTAGATCATAATGGTAGTTCATAATGGTAGTTCATAATGGTAGTTCATAATGGAAGATCATAATGGTAGTTCATAATGGTAGTTCATAATGGAAGATCATAATGGTAGTTCATAATGGTAGTTCATAATGGTAGTTCATAATGGTAGTTCATAATGGTAGTTCATAATGGAAGTTCATAATGGTAGTTCATAATGGAAGATCATAATGGTAGTTCATAATGGTAGTTCATAATGGTAGTTCATAATGGAAGATCATAATGGTAGTTCATAATGGTAGTTCATAATGGTAGTTCATAATGGTAGTTCATAATGGAAGTTCATAATGGTAGTTCATAATGGTAGTTCATAATGGTAGTTCATAATGGTAGTTCATAATGGTAGTTCATAATGGTAGTTCATAATGGTAGTTCATAATGGAAGATCATAATGGTAGTTCATAACTGTTGGGAGTTGTGGATGTATTGATCGTGTGGGCCGGTAACTTTCCACTCTGCTGTGTGGCCTACGTGACTAGTTAGCTTCACTCTTATCTGTTTTCCTCGGGAGGCCTCTGAGACGCACTCGCAGCTGTTGTTGTGGGAACCGGTTGCGTCTTCTATCTGGACTGGCGGTCCCACGCAAGGGCTCAACGTGAGACCTTGCAGTCTCTGCACCTCTGTATGGCACGGGAGGCCATGATATCCGTGCTTCAAGTTAACTGTTTGTCTGTCTGTTACATCCCCACGTGGGGCCTGGGGTCCTGTCTGTCTGTCTGTTACATCCCCACGTGGGGCCTGGGGTCCTGGCGTCTCCGGATTGGCTGTCTGGGGTGTGGGGATGGAAGGGTCTCCATGGACGGCCTTGTTGTCCCTGCTCCCTGAATGGCTGTCTTGGAGGCGTTTCTATGTCTGTTGTGTCTATATGTAAATGCTTCTCTTTCTCCCATGCAAACTGTATATATGCTCTGTGTATGTAAATAAACTTTGAATCATTCCTGGTGAGACTGCCTTGTGTCACATTGATTCCCGAGCTCGCTGCTTTGCTACAGACAATCCAGAACCTGAACCTGAACTCCAGCCACAATAGATGACCGCTCGGAACTGCGCACAACAATTTGGTGTCAGAAGTGGGATACTGGACAGAGGTAAGTTTCAATCTTATTTTTTAATAAGAATTGTGCTTACTCTCTCCGGTATTCCCAAAAAGGATTTAGATGCGCATAAGAATAAAAAAAAAAAAAAATAACATAAAAATTAATAAGACAAAATACAATAAAATAAAAAAAAATACAATACAAGATGAATACCCGATAGGAGTAGCTATCCTGAATCGGATACCCAGTGTAGCTGGATCTATATTGGAAGCCCGGTCTCTGTAAGAGACGCGGATGCCCGGTCGGCGTACGCGGATGCCCGGTCGGCGAACGCGGATGATCGGACTCAGAGGTAACATGCCTGAACCGAATGCCTGGTTGTAGAGGTTTAATTCCTACAACCCGGTCTCAGCCTCTCAGAGAGGCACGGTGAAAAAAAATACAAAAATAAACATAAAAATTAATAAGACAAAATACAATAAAATAAAAAAAAAGTAAAAAGGGAAGAGTTCTACAGGTAGATAGTTCTACAGGTAGATAGTTCTACAGGTACAGAGTTCTACAGGTAGATAGTTCTACAGGTACAGCTAAGTGGTGACTCAACAGGTTCCTTTGTCTACAGGCGGTGATTGCTAAACAAACCGCAGGACATTCCAGGCGTGTTTGGGCCAAATTCACCAAATATAAGGACTGGTGCGTCTTAGTGAGGCACGTAGACCCTCAATCTTATAGACCTGGTGGTCTCAACACCCTCTAGACCTGGTGGTCTCAACACCCTCTAGACCTGGTGGTCTCAACACCCTCTAGACCTGGTGGTCCTAACACCCTCTAGACCTGGTGGTCCTAACACCCTCTAGACCTGGTGGTCTCAACACCCTCTAGACCTGGTGGTCCTAACACCCTCTAGACCTTGTGGTCCTAACACTCTCTAGACCTGGTGGTTCTAACACCCTCTAGACCTCATGGTCTCATCACAGAGGAGGACCATCAAAATATATGATAACATGAAATATGAAATAGAAATGATCATAAAAACATTTATTTAAAAGATAAATAGAACTATGAAGGCTGACGTGGTTGGAAGACGACACCCCAGGGAACATGGAGGTGAGTCAGGAACTTTCTCCTCAGACAAGTTTCCACAGGTGCTGTCAGGTGTTTATGACCACGACACGCCCCCAGAGGGTTTTGTTTTAAGACGTCCCAGTTTACAAGACGAAGGTTAATGTAGCCTAAGATCATCATACGCCTGCTTTGAACCACCGAAACCTCGGGACTAACAACTTCATTCTTAATTCACGTAAGTCGCTGTCATGTAAGTTGCTATCGTATTCATTATTAACATCTCTCCAGACACAAGGTGTAACTTTCATGGAGCTTTCAGTGGAATATCATCAAAAGTTCACATTTTGCTCCAAGGGACGTGGAGCCGTTGATGGGGTTGAGGGTCAACGTGCTCAATTGTATGGTCTTCATAACCACAGTAATAACCTTCATAACCTAACCTTCATAACCTTGTTACCACAGTAATAACATTAATAACCTAACCTTCATAACCTTGTTACCACAGTAATAACATGAATAACCTAACCTTCATAACCTTGTTACCACAGGAATAACATTAATAACCTTGTTGCCACCTTAATAACTGAAGGGCTAATTCCTGGGGTTGATTCAGTCGTGGGTGATGAGTATGATTAGGAAACGTATTTATTGGCAAATAATGCACAACTATGGAACACTGTGGGCCAACCGGGTCTCCATCGGGCCGGCCCAGGAGGCGCCAGAGAGTGTTCCTCACACCGAGGCATCAGCCTTGGTCGTCCAGGGACCTGCTGCTGGGACCCAGATCCAGTTTAGATGTTAATCATCACCCACAGTTGTGTCAACCCCAGGAATGTTATATGCTATATCATATATTACATCACATAGATTTAGACATGACACTCCATATTTCATACAATATCTCTGCACACCACACACGGGACAACACACAAATTAATTCCCAATCTTTCTAAAAATCAGACCCCATCTTGACATGGAGCTCAACAGGAAGCAGTATTTCTTCCTCTTCCTGTTGGCCCCGATGTCGCTGTTGGGGGTCAGCCGGTCGGACCCCCGTACACTCCCCCCTCTGGATGGCCGGCATCCCTTCATGTTCCTCTGGAACGCGCCCACCGAACTCTGCGCCTCGCGCTTCGCAGTGCCGCTCGACCTCTCCTACTTCCAGGTGGTGAGCAGCACCTTGAAGAGCGTCACCAACCAGACCGTCTCCATCTTCTACACCGATCGCTTCGGCCTCTTCCCCTACGTGGACGAGGACACGGGGGAGATGTATGACGAAGGTCTGCCCCAGCTGGTGGACCTGGAGGAGCACCACGAGGAGGCGGAGAACGACATCCTCTTCTACATCCCTGACCAGCGGCCCGGACTGGCCGTGCTCGACTTTGAGGAGTGGCGCCCACAGTGGGTCCGTAACTGGGGCAGCAAGGACATCTACCAGCAGATCTCCATGGAAACCGTGGAAGCAGAACCACCCGGAGCTCAGCGACCACGAGGTGGAGGAGCGCGCTCAGGTGACATTTGAACGCGCTGCAAGAAGTACTTCCTGCAGTCGCTGCGGATTGGGAAGCGCCTGAGAGGCGGTCGGCTGTGGGGGTATTACCTGTACCCCGACTGCTACAACTACGACTACAACCAGGACATGGAACGATACGGCGGGGCGTGTCCGGAGCTGGAGCAGCAGAGGAATGACCGGCTGCTGTGGCTGTGGAAGGAATCCACCGCCCCTGTTCCCCTCCATCTACCTGGAGCTGGTGCTGCGCGCAACCCGCAGGCGCGACGCTTCGTCCGCCACCGCATCCAGGAGGCGGTGCGGGTGTCACGCCTGGCCGACCCCAGCTACTCCACCCCCATCTACGCCTACATCCGGCCCGTCTTCAAGGACAGCGTGGACACTTACATGTCAGAGGTAGGGCAGCAAGCTAATGACCTCGAACTAACAACACTGAGTCACCTTTCAATTGGAGCTTTTGGCCTGCGTGTGTGTGGTTCTATATAATATCAATGTGTGTTTGGTTCGACGTGATATAAATGTGTGTGTGGTTATCAGGAGGACCTGGTCAACACCATCGGAGAGGCGGCCGCCCTCGGAGCTGCCGGGGTGATCTCCTGGGGAGACATGAACGTTACTGATGATGAGGTAGACCCACACACACACACACACACACACACACACACACACACACACACACACACACACACACTAGAACCCAGATGTAGAGCAGCAGGGCTAGAGTGAGGAGGCGTGTCTGATGAAGACATCACCGCATTATGTGTAGATTCTAAGCAGTCTCTCCCCAGGACTCCTGCGTGGACGCCAAGCTGCACCTGGACTCCATCATGAACCCGTACATCGTCAACGTGTCCACGGCCGCGCGGCTCTGCAGCCAGGCGCTGTGTGGCGCGGCCGGCCGCTGTGTGAGGAAGCGCTGGGACAGTGACAGCTACCTCCACCTGGACCCCCGCCGCTACACCATCTACCGGCCTCGCCGCGCCGGGCCACTAGCCGTGCGGGGCGGGCTGAGCCAGCAGGACGTGGCCTGGTTCCAGCAGCACTTCCACTGCTTGTGCTACTCTGCTGCACCCTGCAACAACGTCACCACCTTTAACTCCGTCACCCAGGAAGTCTACGGCCACAGCGACGCCATCGGGCTGCAGCTGCCTGCTCACTACCGACTCACCCTATTGGCTGCTGCTGTGCTGAGTGTTGTTGTGTCTTAACTGGGACAGGAATGAGGACTACGATCACCTGTCTGATGACGCTAGTGACACCTTACACCTGTCTGATGACTCCAGTGACACCTTACACCTGTCTGATGACTCTAGTGACACCTTACACCTGTCTGATGACGCTAGTGACACCTTACACCTTTCTGATGACTCTAGTGACACCTTACACCTGTCTGATGACTCTAGTGACACCTTACACCTGTCTGATGACTTAGTTGACCGCTTACACCCCTGTCTTACGCTAGTACACCTTACATCCTGTCTGATGACTCTAGTGACACCTTACACCTGTCTGATGACTCTAGTGACACCTTACACCTGTCTGATGACTCTAGTGACACCTTACACCTGTCTGATGACTCTAGTGACACCTTACACCTGTCTGATGACTCTAGTGACACCTTACACCTGTCTGATGACTCTAGTGACACCTTACACCTGTCTGATGACTCTAGTGACACCTTACACCTGTCTGATGACTCTAGTGACACCTTACACCTGTCTGATGACTCTAGTGACACCTTACACCTGTCTGATGACTCTAGTGACACCTTACACCTGTCTGATGACTCTAGTGACACCTTACACCTGTCTGATGACTCTAGTGACACCTTACACCTATCTGATGACACTAATTCAGATTTTTCTACTTACATTTTTAGTTTTACTTTACATTTATATTAGATGACTCTAGTGACACCTTACACCTGTCTGATGACTCTAGTGA
>PIJE02000392.1:328589-341902 GCA_002895965.2 Coryphaenoides rupestris | reverse complement strand
GGGGGGGGGGAGTGAGGAGGAGGGGGGGGTGGGGGGAGGTGTATCCCAGGCGATGACCTAGAAACGCTTGACGCTCCAAACAAAGAGACAATAGAACCGTTATCCTCTGGACACGTGATTATAGAGCTAGAGCTGCATGCTACAGACTAGCATTATTATAGAGCCAGAGCTGCACGCTACAGACTAGCATTATTATAGAGCTAGAGCTGCACGCTACAGACTAGCATTATTATAGAGCTAGAGCTGCACGCTACAGACTAGCATTATTATAGAGCCAGAGCTGCACGCTACAGACTAGCATTTATCTATAGGAGAGAGCTGCACGCCATTATATAGAGCTAAGAGCTGCACGCCCTACAGCTAGCATTATTATAGAGCTAGAGCTGCACGCTACAGACTAGCATTATTATAGAGGCCAGAGGCTGCACGCTACAGACTAGCATTAATTATAGAGCTAGAGGCTGCACGCTACGAGACTAGCATTATTATAGAGCCAGAAGCTGCACGCCTACCAGACTAGCATTATTATAGAAGCTAGAGCTGCACGCTACAGGACTAGCATTATTATAGAGCTAGAGCTGCACGCTACAGACTAGCATTATTATAGAGCTAGAGCTGCACGCTACGGACTAGCATTATTATAGAGCCTAGAGCTGCACGCTACAGAACTAGCATTATTATAGAGCTAGAGCTGCACAGCTAACAGACTAGCATTATTATAGAGCTAGAGCTGCACGCTACAGACTAGCATTATTATAGAGGCCCAGAGCTGCACGCTACAGCACTAGCATATTAGAGCTAGAGCTGCACGCTACAGACTAGCATTATTATAGAGCCAGAGCTGCACGCTACAGACTAGCATTATTATAGAGCCAGAGCTGCACGCTACAGACTAGCATTATTATAGAGCTAGAGCTGCACGCTACAGACTAGCATTATTATAGAGCTAGAGCTGCACGCTACAGACTAGCATTATTATAGAGCTAGAGCTGCACGCTACAGACTAGCATTATTATAGAGCTAGAGCTGCACGCTAGGCTAGCATTAATACAGCTACATGCATAGCTGGATAGCACGGTAGGTGGTTAGCAGGATAGCCAAGTGGTTGATGGTTAACAGGCGAGGGTTAGCAGCTAAAGATAGCACGCTAGGGTAGCTCTGGACATCTGGAGAGATTATGCTCATGATCTCTGAATATTCATGTTAAGAGTTATGAATATTAATGAGGTGGAAGAACAAAGAACTATTGCTCTCTTTGGAATGCAGAATAATTCATAAAGCCGCCAGCGCTGTGTTACAGTGTGGAGCAGGAACACAAGTTGGACGATGGACCCACTGGCTGAAGGGTCGCAGGTTTGATTCCCTCCCGGGCCTCTGAGACACCGGACCCATCTGCCCGTGCAGATTCCTCGGGGTAGAATGTAGTTCTGCTAAATTAAAAAAACTTTTTTCTTAATTTTTTTATTAAAGTGACAGTATCAAAGTGGTTAATCCACTTCTGGTATATTTCTTCCAATATCAAACCCAGAGCAAAGGTAAACCAGCCAGGTTCTCATCATCCCAGAGTTGACTCAATGTGACAACATGTGCAGACATTAACAACACATTGAATTCAGTAGAATAATAAAATCTTAGCAAAATAAATTCTGTGCAAATTCTGAGTGTGACACTGGTGAGTTAATTCAACAATAATGCTCCAGAGTCTGTAAATTCAAGTGGAAACTACGAGAGTGTTCATATTGAAGAGGAAAGAACGAACGGACATACGTACGATCAAACGTACGATCAAACGTACGATCAAACGTACGTACGATCAAACGTACGATCAAACGTACGATCAAACGTACGTACGATCAAACGTACGTACGTACAAACAAATGTATGAACGAATGTGTGAACAAATACAAAAGTAAAAAATCTGTAGGAATGTGGGAGCGTCTTGATGGCCACGTCTCCTCCTCACACTCAACGTGTTTGAGTCGACTTCCTGCCGAGGAGGCGGTACATCCGCCGCTCGCTGTCCGTGAAACCTTTAACGTTTTGACCTGGCGACCTCAGCAGTGCATGTCTGCGGCGGTGTAGCGTGCGGGGGCAAGCTGGCGGCAGGGGAGGGGCCAGAGCTCTAGCCGGGCGGTGGAGACGTCAGGTTCGTCGCCGTGGTCATCGCCGGGGGCGTAGTCATCGGCGGGGGCGTGGCCATCGCCGGGGGCGTGGTCATCGCCGGGGGCGCGGTCAGCACCCGTGTCCGAACACTGTTCCCAGCAGCAACAGCAGCAGTCCCCGAACGCCTGACGGAACGGCCGGCAGAGAGAGAAGACGAGCAGCGGCGAGGCGGCCGACTTACAGAACAGCAGCATCTGGCTGACAAGATGGAGGACGTCCATGGTCGGCACGGAGATGCCGGGCGCCATGTAGGCACTCAGCACGTTGCAGATGTTCTCGGGGACGGAGCAGAAGCCGTAGAGGAGGGCCAGCGACACCACCGCGCAGTTCATCCGGCTCTCGGCACGCAACGGCCGCCGGTCCCTACCGGGCTGGTCGCCGCGGGCGACAGCGGCCTCGGCGCGGCGGATGCGGCGTGCGGCGGCTAGCGAGCAGCAGATGGTGAAGACGGTGGGGAGGCAGAAGTAGCAGCCGAAGCACCACCACAGGCGGGCGCCGGCGTAGGTCAGGCCCAACACGTACAGGGTGTCGGGGAGGCGGGTGGAGACGCGCACCACGCAGCGATGCCCCGCCCCCTCCTCCTCCAGCAGCTGACGGAGGAGGAGCTCGGGCAGCGCCAGCAGCAGCGCCCCCGCCCAGATCACGGCCAGCTTGGCGGCGGTGGAGGTGGCGTTCTCCACCGGCTGGTAGGCGTGGAGGCCGCTGGCGCAGCGCAGCCGGTCGATGCACAGAGCGCACAGGGTGAAGGTCGTGACCCCCAGCGACGCCACCTGCAGAGCACACGTTAGGAGACATTTACCTGGTGACCCCGGTGACCCCAATTACAGGCACAATACGTGGGTTCCTATCCTGTCCTCCCTCCTCACCCCTCCATCTCCTCCTCTCTCTCCCTCCTCACCCCTCCATCTCCTCCTCTCTCTCCCTCCTCACCCCTCCATCTCCTCCTCTCTCTCTCTCCTCACCCCTCCATCTCCTCCTCTCTCCCTCCTCACCCCTCCATCTCCTCCTCTCTCTCCCTCCTCACCCCTCTATCTTCTCCTCTCCCTCCTCACCCCTCCATCTCCTCCTCTCTCCCTCCTCACCCCTCCATCTCCTCCTCTCTCCCTCCTCACCCCTCCATCTCCTCCTCTCTCCCTCCTCACCCCTCCATCTCCTCCTCTCTTATCTCCTCACCCCTGCCATCTCCTCCTCTCTCTTCCCTCCGTCACCTCCATCTCCTCCTCTCTTTCCTTCCTCACCCTCCATCTCCTCCTCTCTCTCTCCTCACACCCTCCCATCTCCTCCTCTCTCTCCTCCTCGACCCCTCCATCTCCTCCTCTCTCTCTCTCTCTCATCCCTCACGCCCTCCTCTCATGTCCTCTCCTCACCCCCTCCATCTCCCTCCTCTCTCCCTCCCATCTCCCCCTCTCTCTCTCTCCTCACGCCTCCATCTCCTCCTCTCTCTCTCCCTCACCCCTCCATCGTCCATCCCTCTCCCGTCCTCAGCCCTCCACCTCACTCCTCTCTCTTCTCTCCTCCCCTCCATCTCTCTTACTCATCCCTCCCCCCCCTCCTCCATCTCCTCTCTCTCTCTCCATCACCCCTCCATCTCCTCCTCTCTCTCCCTCCTCACCCCTCCATCTCCTCCTCTCTCTCTCTCCTCACCCTCTCTCTCTCCTCACCCCTCCATCTCCTCTCTCCCTCCTCACCCCTCCATCTCCTCCTCTCTCTCTCCTCACCCCTCCATCTCCTCCTCTCTCTCCCTCCTCAGCCCTCCACCTCCTCCTCTCTCACTCTCTCCTCACCCCTCCATCTCCTCCTCTCTCTCCCTCCTCACCCCTCCATCTCCTCCTCTCTCTCTCTCTCCTCACTCCTCCTCTCTATCTCTCCTCACCCCTCCATCTCCTCCTCTCTCTCCCTCCTCACCCCTCCATCTCCTCCTCTCTCCCTCCTCACCCCTCCATCTCCTCCTCTCTCTCCCTCCTCACCCCTCCATCTCCTCCTCTCTCTCTCCTCACCCCTCCATCTCCTCCTCTCTCTCCCTCCTCACCCCTCCATCTCCTCCTCTCTCCCTCCTCACCCCTCCATCTCCTCCTCTCTCCCTCCTCACCCCTCCATCTCCTCCTCTCTCTCCCTCCTCACCCCTCCATCTCCTCCTCTCTCCCTCCTCACCCCTCCATCTCCTCCTCTCTCCCTCCTCACCCCTCCATCTCCTCCTCTCTCCCTCCTCACCCCTCCATCTCCTCCTCTCTCCCTCCTCACCCCTCCATCTCCTCCTCTCTCCCTCCTCACCCCTCCATCTCCTCCTCTCTTTCTCCTCACCCCTCCATCTCCTCCTCTCTCTCCCTCCTCACCCCTCCATCTCCTCCTCTCTCTCTCCTCACCCCTCCATCTCCTCCTCTCTCTCCCTCCTCACCCCTCCATCTCCTCCTCTCTCTCTCTCTCTCTCTCCTCACCCCTCCTCTCTGTCTCTCCTCACCCCTCCATCTCCTCCTCTCTCCCTCCATCTCCCCCTCTCTCTCTCTCCTCACCCCTCCATCTCCTCCTCTCTCTCTCTCCTCACCCCTCCATCTCCTCCTCTCTCTCCCTCCTCACCCCTCCATCTCCTCCTCTCTCTCTCTCCTCACCCCTCCATCTCCTCCTCTCTCTCCCTCCTCACCCCTCCATCTCCTCCTCTCTCTCTCCTCACCCCTCCATCTCCTCCTCTCTCTCTCTCCTCTCTCTCTCTCTCCTCACCCCTCCTCTCTATCTCTCCTCACCCCTCCATATCCTCCTCTCTCCCTCCTCACCCCTCCATCTCCTCCTCTCTCTCTCTCCTCACCCCTCCATCTCCTCCTCTCTCTCCCTCCTCAGCCCTCCACCTCCTCCTCTCTCACTCTCTCCTCACCCCTCCATCTCTCTCTCTCTCTCTCTCACTCTCCTCTCCCTCCCTCCATCTCCTCCTCTCTCCCTCCTCACCCCTCCATCTCCTCCCTCTCTCTCTCCTCACCCTCCTCTCCTCTCTCTCCCTCCTCACCATCTCCTCCTCTCTCTCTCCTCACCCCTCCATCTCCTCCTCTCTCTCCCTCCTCACCCCTCCATCTCCTCCTCTCTCTCTCTCCTCACCCCTCCTCTCTATCTCTCCTCACCCCTCCATCTCCTCCTCTCTCCCTCCTCACCCCTCCATCTCCTCCTCTCTCTCTCCTCACCCCTCCATCTCCTCCTCTCTCTCCTCCTCACCCCCTCCTCCTCTCTCTCTCTCCTCACCCCTCCATCTCCTCCTCTCTCTCCCTCCTCACCCCTCCATCTCCTCCTCTCTCTCTCTCCTCACTCCTCCTCTCTATCTCTCCTCACCCCTCCATCTCCTCCTCTCTCTCCCTCCTCACCCCTCCATCTCCTCCTCTCTCTCTCTCCTCACCCCTCCATCTCCTCCTCTCTCCCTCCTCACCCCTCCATCTCCTCCTCTCTCTCCCTCCTCACCCCTCCATCTCCTCCTCTCTTTCTCCTCACCCCTCCATCTCCTCCTCTCTCTCTCCTCACCCCTCCATCTCCTCCTCTCTCTCCCTCCTCACCCCTCCATCTCCTCCTCTCTCTCCCTCCTCACCCCTCCATCTCCTCCTCTCTCTCTCTCTCTCCCTACCCCCCCCCCCCCCCCCCCCCCCCCCCCCCCCCCCCCCCCCCCCCCCCCCCCCCCCCCCCCCCCCCCGCCCCCCCCCCCTCCATCTCCTCCTCTCTCCCTCCTCACCCCTCCATCTCCTCTCTCTCTCTCTCCTCACCCCTCCTCTCTATCTCTCCTCACCCCTCCATCTCCTCCTCTCTCTCTCCTCACCCCTCCATCTCCTCCTCTCTCTCCTCCTCACCCCTCCATCTCCTCCTCTCTCCCTCCTCACCCCTCCATCTCCCTCTCTCTCTCTCCTCACCCCTCCATCTCCTCCTCTCTCTCCCTCCTCACCCCTCCATCTCCTCCTCTCTCTCTCTCTCCTCACCCCTCCTCTCTATCTCTCCTCACCCCTCCATCTCCTCCTCTCTCCCTCCTCACCCCTCCATCTCCTCCTCTCTCTCTCTCCTCACCCCTCCATCTCCTCCTCTCTCTCTCCTCACCCCTCCATCTCCTCCTCTCTCTCCCTCCTCACCCCTCCATCTCCTCCTCTCTCTCCCTCCTCACCCCTCCATCTCCTCCTCTCTCCCTCCTCACCCCTCCATCTCCTCCTCTCTCTCTCCTCACCCCTCCATCTCCTCCTCTCTCTCCCTCCTCACCCCTCCATCTCTCTCTCCCTCCTCACCCCTCCATCTCCTCCTCTCTCTCTCTCCTCACCCCTCCATCTCCTCCTCTCTCCCTCCTCACCCCTCCATCTCCTCCTCTCTCTCCTCCTCACCCCTCCATCTCCTCTCTCTCTCTCCTCACCCCTCCATCTCCTCCTCTCTCTCTCCTCACCCCTCCATCTCCTCCTCCTCTCTCTCTCTCCTCCTCACCCCTCCATCTCCTCCTCTCTCTCTCTCCTCACCCCTCCATCTCCTCCTCTCTCTCCCTCCTCAGCCCTCCACCTCCTCCTCTCTCACTCTCTCCTCACCCCTCCATCTCCTCCTCTCTCTCCCTCCTCACCCCTCCATCTCCTCCTCTCTCCCTCCTCACCCCTCCATCTCCTCCTCTCCTCTCTCCCTCCTCACCCCTCCATCTCCTCCTCTCTCCCTCCTCACCCCTCCATCTCCTCCTCTCTCCCTCCTCACCCCTCCATCTCCTCCATCTCCTCCTCTCTCCCTCCTCACCCCTCCATCTCCTCCTCTCTCCCTCCTCACCCCTCCATCTCCTCCTCTCTCTCCCTCCTCACCCCTCCATCTCCTCCTCTCTCTCTCCTCATCCCCCCATCTCCTCCCCCCTCTCCCACCTGTGGGTGCTCTTCTTGATTAAACAGCATCCATGTCAATAACCATAATCCGTCTGATTGGCTGAAGGCTAACGAGGTAGCAGCAGTGTTAGTTAACTGTTTTAAAGAGTACCCATCATCATTACAGACAGCAGAGTAACCTTAGGGTAGGGGATGGCAACAGTAGAACCCAGTAGAACCCAGTAGAAACCAGCAGAGTAACCTTAGGGTAGGGGATGGTGACAGTAGAACCCAGTAGAACCCAGCAGAGTAACCTTACCTCCAGGTAGGGGATGGCTACAGTAGAACCCAGTAGAAGACAGTAGAACCCAGCAGGGTAACCTTACCTCTGGGTAGGGGATGGCTACAGTAGAACCCAGTAGAACCCAGTAGAAACCAGCAGAGTAACCTTAGGGTAGGGGATGGTGACAGTAGAACCCAGTAGAACCCAGTAGAAACCAGCAGAGTAACCTTAGGGTAGGGGATGGTGACAGTAGAACCCAGTAGAACCCAGCAGAGTAACCTTACCTCCAGGTAGGGGATGGCTACAGTAGAACCCAGTAGAAGACAGTAGAACCCAGCAGAGTAACCTTACCTCCAGGTAGGGGATGGATACAGTAGAACCCAGTCGAACCCAGTAGAAGACAGTAGAACCCAGTAGAAGACAGTAGAACCCAGCAGGGTAACCTTACCTCTGGGTAGGGGATGGCTACAGTAGAACCCAGTAGAAGACAGTAGAAGACAGTAGAACCCAGCAGGGTAACCTTACCTCTAGGTGGGGGATGGCTACAGTAGAACCCAGTAGAAGACAGTAGAACCCAGCAGGGTAACCTTACCTCTGGGTAGGGGATGGCTACAGTAGAACCCAGTAGAAGACAGTAGAACCCAGCAGGGTAACCTTACCTCTGGGTAGGGGATGGCTACAGTAGAACCCAGTAGAAGACAGTAGAAGAGAGTAGAACCCAGCAGGGTAACCTTACCTCTAGGTGGGGGATGGCTACAGTAGAACCCAGTAGAAGACAATAGAACCCAGCAGGGTAACCTTACCTCTAGGTAGGGGATGGCTACAGTAGAACCCAGTAGAAGACAGTAGAACCCAGCAGGGTAACCTTACCTCTGGGTAGGGGATGGCTACAGTAGAACCCAGTAGAAGACAGTAGAACCCAGCAGGGTAACCTTACCTCCAGGTAGGGGATGATCCTGCAGGAGAGCTCCCCCAGCAGCCAGTCCTGGGTGAGTCTCTGGAAGAGGACCAGCGGCAGGCAGGAGAAGAGGACCAGGAAGTCCCAGAAGGCCAGGCTGGCCAGCAGGGAGTTGGAGATGCTCCTCATGTGGTAGTTGTGACACACGATGCACATGAGCGCCACGTTCCCCAGGACGCCCACCGAGAAGATGAGGACCGCGGCGGCCGTGAGGGCCAGCAGGCCGCACGCCGCTGCGCTCAGCGGGTAGAAGGGGTTCCTCAGGGGCCTCCACTTGGGTCGGCGGCTCCCGGGGACCGACGGCGTCAGGTCGCTGAGGTCCGGAGGGCTGAACCCCTCGTGGTCGCTGGTCCCGCTGACCGGACCCGGGTGGGTCTGAGCCTGGCCCAGGGGTCGAGGCAGCGGCGGCGCGCTGGTGTCTCCAGACGTGTGATCTATAAAGTTGTGTCCATGTTGTGCATCAGGACGTCGTGTGACGTCTCTCACGGACGGCTTTATATCGATCCTCGATACCCTGGCACGCCGATCGCCTCGGTCCGCGTCATGACGCACGGCGGGGCGCAGCGGGGTCCCCTGGGTGTCCGGGGTGTCCGCGGGGGTCAGCGGGGTCCCCTGGGTGTCCGCGGGGGTCAGCGGGGTCCCCTGGGTGTCCGCGGGGGTCCCCTGGGTGTCCGCGGGGGTCAGCGGGGTCCCCTGGGTGTCCGGGGGGGTCAGCGGGGTCCCCTGGGTGTCCGCGGGGGTCCCCTGGGTGTCCGCGGGGGTCAGCGGGGTCCCCTGGGTGTCCGCGGGGGTCAGCGGGGTCCCCTGGGTGTCCGGGGGGGTCAGCGGGGTCCCCTGGGTTTCCGCGGGTGTCCCCTGGGTGTCCGCGGGGGTCAGCGGGGTCCCCTGGGTGTCCGGGGGGGTCAGCGGGGTCCCCTGGGTGTCCGCGGGGGTCCCCTGGGTGTCCGCGGGGGTCAGCGGGGTCAGCAGACACCAGAGCAGCAGCAGCATCCTGGCGTCTAGCGAGAGATCCGAGGTGGCGGAAGATCCATCGGTGATCTGAGAGTTGCAGGTTCGGGTATTTAGTAGATTTAATATATATATTATATATTATATATATATATATATATATATATTATATATATATTATATATATAATAAATATAATATATATATTATATATATGATGTTGTTCACTAGTATCTTTACTAGTACGTTTTGTGTGTCAGTGTGTTGCTGACAGCAGTCAGTAAGTACTCCGAGGCTTGGGGGGTCTCTGGTCTGGCCTCTGATTTGGTCTCTGGTCTGGTCTTTGGTCTTGTCTCTGGTCTGGTCTGGTCTGGTCTCTGGTCTGGTCTCTAGTATGGTCTCTAGTCTGGTCTGGTCTCTGGCCTGGTCTGGTCTCTGGTCTGGTCTGGTCTCTAGTCTGGTCTGGTCTGGTCTCGAGTCTGGTCTGGGAGGTGAGACCAGGGAGCTGACCCTGCTGGACGCAGAGCCAGAGCTCCCCCTGGAGGTGGAAGCATCCATGCACCATATAAACCCTTCATGGAGCCACCATTAAATGCATTGTTTTATAAACCGTTTTTAATGTCTCTCAGTAGTTTAGATTTAGGTTCCCCCTAATATGTTCAATTGAATGCTCAATAAAAAAGCATTTTTGATAATAGTTTAATGTGTTCTTTATTATCCTCCACAGCATTAGCCCTCTAATCATCCAAAAGTATATATTCAGGCTTAAAATATATAAATACAGGCCTGGATGAATACATTCACATGGAGAGTTATTGTTTCAAACTCTTTATTCACAGCAAAATACACAACAAATACACAATGCAGAAACAGAAGAACACAACCCCTATAACTTATGAAATATGAAATCATAATCTCTTATTAAACCCTCAGGATATTAATCAGCTGATAGAGATGCCAACAGGTATACCCTTAACCCTTAACCTTAACCCTTAATCTTAACCTTAACCCGTAACCTTAAGGTTAAGGTTTTAACCTAACACCTAAACTAACCATCTCTAACCCAACACCTAAACTAACCATCTCTAACCTAACACCTAAACTAACCATCTCTACCCTAACACCTAAACTAACCATCTCTAACCCAACACCTAAACTAACCATCTCTAACCCAACACCTAAACTAACCATCTCTAACCTAGCACCTAAACTAACCATCTCTAACCTAACACCTAAACTAACCATCTCTAACCTAGCACCTAAACTAACCATCTCTAACCTAACACCTAAACTAACCACCTCTAACCCAACACCTAAACTAACCATCTCTAACCCAACACCTAAACTTACCATCTCTAAACCCAACACCTAAACTTACCATCTCTAACCCAACCTACTCCATCTAACCCAAACACCTAAACCTAACCAAATCTCTAACCTAAACACCTAAACTAACCATCTCTAACCATAACACCTGAAACTAACCATCTCTACCAACACCTAATGAACCACCTGACACAATAAACCTAATCCCTCTAACCCAACACCTTAAACCTAACCATCTCTAACCGAAACTAACACTCTAACCTAACACCTTAAACTAACCATCTCTAACCTAACACCTAAACTAACCATCTCTAAACTAACCATCTCTAACCTAACACCTAAACTAACCATCTCTAACCTAACACCTAAACTAACCATCTCTAACCTAACACCTAAACTAACCATCTCTAACCTAACACCTAAACTAACCATCTCTAACCTAACACCTAAACTAACCATCTCTAACCTAACACCTAAACTAACCATCTCTAACCTAACACCTAAACTAACCATCTCTAACCTAACACCTAAACTAACCATCTCTAACCTAACACCTAAACTAACCATCTCTAACCTAACACCTAAACTAACCATCTCTAACCTAACACCTAAACTAACCATCTCTAACCCAACACCTAAACTAACCATCTCTAACCCAACACCTAAACTAACCATCTCTAACCTAACACCTAAACTAACCATCTCTAACCTAACACCTAAACTAACCATCTCTAACCCAACACCTAAACTAACCATCTCTAACCCAACACCTAAACTAACCATCTCTAACCTAACACCTAAACTAACCATCTCTACCATAACACCTAAACTAACCACCTCTAACCTGATACATATCAGTAACTATCTAGTAACTTAAACCTTAAACCCAACATTAACCATCCTTAAGGATCTGTAGAGCTGCAGCTATCCAGGGTCTCCTCTTCTAACAAAGCTCTTCAGGCCGCCCACTTGGGCCCCGCCCACTTGGGCCCCGCCCACTTGGGTGTGTCCTACAGGTCGGTCGTCGTCCAGGTGAAACTGACGGGACATCGGTACTGAGTCAGTAATTCATTAACCATGTCCACCTCCTCGCCTAGAACACTGGAGAGAGGAGAGGAGAGGAGGAGAGGAGAGAGGAGGAGAGAGGAGGAGAGGAGGAGAGGAGAGGAGAGGAGAGGAGAGGAGAGGAGAGGAGAGGAGAGGAGAGGAGAGGAGAGGAGAGAGGAGAGAGGAGGAGAGAGGAGGAGAGGAGGAGAGGAGGAGAGGAGAGGAGGAGAGAGGAGAGGAGAGAGGAGAGAGGAGAGAGGAGGAGAGAGGAGGAGAGGAGGAGAGAGGAGAGGAGGAGAGAGGAGGAGAGGAGGAGAGAGGAGCAGAGAAGGAAGTGATTTGACTCTAGTGGTGTGAATGTGGTTTGACTCTAGTGGTGTGAATGTGGTTTGACTCTAGTGGTGTGAATGTGGTTTGACTCTAGTGGTGTGAATGTGGTTTGACTCTAGTGGTGTGAATGTGGTTTGACTCTAGTGGTGTGAATGTGGTTTGACTCTAGTGGTGTGAATGTGGTTTGACTCTAGTGGTGTGAATGTGGTTTGAACCTCTGCTTGATGGTCTGCATGCGTCGCAGGAAGGCGCAGATGGAGCTATGTTTGGCCTTCGCTCGCAGGTATTCTGCGTAGCGCGTTGAGAACTCGATGTCACCGAGCTGCCGGCGCTCCGGGCCCCGCGACCCCCGTGACCCCCGTGACTGGCTGGAGGTACAGGAAGTCAATACCACAAACAGGAAGGTATGATGACTAGTATTGGATATTTTATATGTATTATTCAGGAGATAGAAGGGACATGCTAACACTGACATGCTAACAGGGGCATGCTAACACTGACATGCTAACACTGACATGCTAACACTGACATGCTAACAGGGGCATGCTAACAGGGACATGCTAACACTGACATGCTAACAGGGGCATGCTAACACTGACATGCTAAAAGGGACATGCTAACAGGGGCATGCTAACAGGGACATGCTAACACTGACATGCTAACACTGACATGCTAAAGGGACATGCTAACAGGGGCATGCTAACACTGACATGCTAACAGGGACATGCTAACAGGGGCATGCTAACAGGGACATGCTAACAGGGACATGCTAACAGATACATGCTAACAGGGGCATGCTAACAGAGACATGCTAACAGGGACATGCTAACAGGGACATGTTAACTTGGGGAGCTACCTGAGCTGCTCTGCTAGCATGCTGCTGCTGCAGGTCCTAGGTGAGTCCTCCCAGGTGAGTCCGTTCCCTTCCTCGCGCCTGTGGAACACAACAGATCCTGATCCTGATCCACCGTTACAACACCGGTATTGATCGCAAACACGAGGGTTAGGGGTCAAAGGTCAAGGCGGGTTACCTGGGTGTGGCCGGGGAGGAGGTGGCGACGGCCAGCAGCGAGGACATCAGGACCATGCGGCCCACAGAGCTCAGCAAGACCATGATGCTGTTCAGATTACCTGTGACCCCAGAGAGAGGAGAGGAGGAGAGAGGATATGAGGAGAGAGGAGAGACGAGAGAGGAGTGAGGATATGAGGAGAGAGGATATGAGGAGAGAGGAGTGAGGATATGAGGAGAGAGGAGAGGAGAGAGGAGAGAGGATATGAGGAGAGAGGAGAGGAGAGAGGAGAGAGGAGTGAGGATATGAGGAGAGAGGAGAGAGGAGGGAGGAGTGAGGATATGAGGAGAGAGGATATGAGGAGAGCGGAGAGGAGAGAGGAGAGGATATGAGGAGAGAGGATATGAGGAGAGGAGAGAGGATATGAGGAGAGAGGAGAGGAGAGAGGATATGAGGAGAGAGGA
>PIJE02000392.1:315971-327680 GCA_002895965.2 Coryphaenoides rupestris | reverse complement strand
GAGAGGAGAGGAGGGAGGATATGAGGAGAGAGGATATGAGGAGAGAGGAGAGGAGGGAGGATATGAGGAGAGAGGAGAGGAGAGGAGAGGAGAGGAGAAGAGAAGAGAAGAGAAGAGAGAGGAGAGAGGAGAGGAGAGAGGACAGCAGAGAGGAGAGAGGAGAGAGGAGAGGAGAGGAGAGAGGAGGAGGAGACTTACGGTGCAGCAGACTGGGTCCAGGGAAGTGAAGGAGGTCTCAGCCTCCAGCTCCTTAAGTACGACCTCCTGATGGAGGAGCAGATGTTTTCTGTGTTGACTCAACCACAGCTTCTCCTCCCGTCCTCCATGGATGTTGTTTGTTTAGTCGATAAAGTTGAAACCAAATTACCGGTCAGTGCTTCCTTAATTGGTCTCTGATGACAGCCATCTCCTTAAGGGACCACGTCATGTGACAGATCGATAGGTCGTGATTGGCTTACACACCAGACATGGAAATATTTGATTTGTGTGTGTGTGTGTGTGTGTGTGTGTGTGTGTGTGTGTGTGTGTGTGTTTAGATGTATAAAATAATAAATTGTGTAAATATTTGTCAGGCCTTCTCTCGGTAAAGGTCGGGCTGCGCTCCACTAAACTGCCAGCGTGGCCGCCAGGGGGCGACAGAGAGTTCGCTCATTTCTCTTCAAACTGAGCGACAGCAAGACTGAGATCACCTCCAGTCTATGATAGAATCTATACAGTCTATGATAGAATCTATACAGTCTATGATAGAATCTATACAGTCTATGATAGAATCTATACAGTCTATGATAGAATCTATACAGTCTATGATAGAAGCAGTGGTGGGCTGATCTATGTCTATGAGTTCTATGTGTATTCTATGCATGCTGCACATACAGACGTATACTTTATGTGTCCACATATACATACAAGTACCACAAAGCTACATTACATGACCTTACATACGAAAACAGTTGAATAGTGTGAGAAAATACATTGACAGAAGTAAAGTACAAATACATTTGTATTTTGTGATTAAAAAAATCAATCAGTTATTGATAGAATCACTATCAATATCATCCATCATCACTCAGACATCACGTGGTGACAGAATCACTTCTGTCTTATCTGCTCATGACGTCATGACGTCTCCTAGAGTGTGACGTCATTGACGAGCTGGGAGACCATGTGACGTCATTGACGAGCTGGGAGACCATGTGACGTCATTAACGAGCTGGGAGACCATGTGACGTCATTAACGAGCTGGGAGACCATGTGATGTCATGTGATCACCGGGTTTAAACATAACAAACATTCACAACTCATACAAGACAGCTGGATAGTCCTGGTCATGGTCCTGGTCCCGCCGGGTCATGGTCCCGCCGGGCCCTAGTCCTGCTCCGGGTCCTAGTTCTGGTCCCTCCAGGTCCTGGTCCCGCCGGGCCCTAGTCCTGGTCCGGCTCCTAGTTCTGGTCCCTCTAGGTCCTGGTTCCGCCGGGACCTAGTCCTGCTCCGGGCCCTAGTCCTGGTCTGGGTCCTAGTCCTGGTCCCACCGGGTCCTGATCCTGCTGGCTGTAAGCAGCTTTAGGGTGGAGGATCTCATTAGACCGGTCTAATCCTCCCTGAGGCTCCGCGTCAGCTTGGAGTTTATTTCTATAAAGACTCCTTGTCTCAAACTGTAACTTCACAGGAAATATGATCAACTTTAGTTCAGCTTTAGTCTGGTGACGTCACGGTCTGCTGTTAAGACCTGGACCCGGAGGAGCACCCACAAGACTTCTCCTTCAGAGCCATCCGGAGGAGCACCCACTCTACATGAAGACACCCTGGCACCGGCCGGGCTGTCCGCAGCGATGTCCGCCAACCTCTCCTCCCCAGACCTGAATGGGGCTCCTGGCGGGGTCCCGGACCGGCACAACTACCCGGCCCTCGTGTTGGGGGTGGTGCTGATCGTGGTGATCATGTGTGGGAACGTGCTGGTGTGTGTGAGCGTGTGGACGGAGAAGGCCCTGAAGACCACCACCAACTACTTCATCGTGAGCCTGGCGGTGGTGGACCTACTGCTGGCGCTGCTGGTGCTGCCGCTCTTCATCTACTCAGAGGTGAGGAACACCTCGGAGACACTAATGTTGTGTCAAGCAGGCAGGCAGGCAGGCAGGCAGGAGACTGCTGACCTGGTGTGTGTGTGTGTGTGTGTGTGTGTGTGTGTGTGTGTGTGTGTGTGTGTGTGTGTGTGTAGTTTCAGGGGGCGTGGTCTCTGGACATGTCAGTGTGTGACAGTTTGATGTCTCTAGACGTCCTTCTCTGCACCGCCTCCATCTTCAACCTCTGCGCCTCAGCATCGACAGTTCAGTAGCATGTCCACAAGGCGTTAGCATGAAGCGTTTAACACATTTAACTGCTGGTTTGAGGCCGCGAGCCGCGTCCGTCTCATTCCTCTGTCGGTCGCCACAGAGCGTCTTCGGACCTAAAGTGACTTCAACAAAGTGACTTCAACAAAGTGACTTCAACAAAGTGACTCACAAAAACGTTCACAATGAACTAATGTTTGTAGATTGGTTACGAAGACAAGTTAACTCCAAAGACGAATCATTTCTCATCTGGGATGAAGAGCATCTTAGAGCGTAGCGCCTCCTGGTGGACAGAGCTGCAGAGACAACTACAGGAGCACAGAAACACGAGAGCTGTCAAACTAAAGGTCATCCTGAGCCACATCAGCATGATGGTTGCTCTCAAAGGGTCGGTTGTAACTGTAAGACTACATAAATATATCTACTCTATCATATTACATAATTCCCTCTGCATTAGTAATAACTTAATAACTAGCTCTGAAAGCAGAAGTCTAGGAAAAATGATTCCAAGCAGACATTCAAGTGTGCAACTATTGTACAATTTAGGGCCGGACTGATAACTGGCTGGGAAATATACAGTAAATATACAGTAAATATACAGTAAATATACAGTAGTCCCAGTGAGGCCACCCCAGTCCCCGGGGTTCAATGTTCAAAATATTAGTCCTTGTTAATTTAGTAACCTCTCGTTCAGTGGCCCACCTCTAGTGTAAAAGTTTAAAATCAAAACCTGTGTAGTAGACAGGCCAATGTAGAACATACATTTGTTAAAACTGTATTAACAAAACCAGGAAACCCTGACTATGTGACTCCGCCCCTCACTGGAAACCAGCAAGTGACTGGTTTCTCCTCCCAGAAGTTTGGTCAGAGCATTGTTGAACTTCTGGATCCGAGATAAGAGCGAGACTAATAATAAAGTTTCCCTGATGTCTCCCAGTAACCGTGGTAACCGAGGTGTTGTGTGACGGCAGGTTCATCGCCGTCGCCGTCCCGCTGGCGTACAACCGGAGGCGTGTGGACCAGCGGCAGGCCGTGCTGCCGGTCGCCACCTGGGTCCTGGCGCTGGCCGTAGCCGCCCCCGTCATGCTGGGCATCAACAACATGCCGGGTCGAGACCCCACCGAGTGCAAGCTGGAGAACGACCAGTATGTCCTCTACTCCTCGGTGTGCTCCTTCTTCATCCCTTGTCCCATCACGCTGCTCCTCTACTGCGCCATGTTCCGGGAGCTGCGGCGCTGGGAGGAGGCGCGCAAGATGAAGCTGAGGAGCAGCATCCGGGCCTGCCAGAAGCTCCGGGGGTCTGCCGGCTCCCTCCCGTCTCCCCCGCCTCCTATCAGAGAGCGGGACCCCCCAGACCGTGTGGTGGAGGAGGCAGGGTCCCGCTACCCCGCCTCCGACTGCAAGGGGGGTCCAGGACCCGCTGGGACCGCCTCTCAGATCCGGTTCACCGCCAATCCCAACAAGAAGAAGAAGAAGAAGAAGAAGGAGAAGAAGAAGAAGAAGAAGAAGAAGAAGAGGGCCAAGATCACCGGCCGGGAGCGCAAAGCCAGTCTGATACTCTGATACTGAGACCTCTAATACTCTATACTCAATACTGAGAACTCTAATACTCTATACTCAATACTGAGACCTCTAATACTCTATACTTGATACTGAGACCTCTAATACTCTATACTCTATACTGAGACCTCTAATACTCTATACTCAATACTGAGACCTCTAATACTCATACTCAATACTGAGACTCTAAATACTCTAATAACTTGAATACTGAGACCTCTAATACTCTATACTTCGATACTGAGACCTCTAATACTCTATACTCTAATACTGAGAACTCTAATACTTATACTCAATACTGAGACTCTAATACTCTATCACTCAATACTGAGACCGTCTAATACTTAATACTCATACCTACTCAATACTGAGACCTCTAATACATCTATACTCAATACTGAGAACTTCTAATACTCCTATAGCTCAATACTGAGACCTCCTAATACTCTATACTTGATACTGAGACCTCTAATACTCTATACTCAATACTGAGACCTCTAATACTCTATACTCAATACTGAGACCTCTAATACTCTATACTCAATACTGAGACCTCTAATACTCTATACTCAATACTGAGACCTCTAATACTCAATACTGAGACCTCTAATACTCTATACTTGATACTGAGACCTCTAATACTCTATACTTGATACTGAGACCTCTAATACTCTATACTTGATACTGAGACCTCTAATACTCTATACTTGATACTGAGAACTCTAATACTCTATACTTGATACTGAGACCACTAATACTCTATACTCAATACTGAGACCTCTAATACTCTATACTTGATACTGAGACCACTAATACTCTATACTTGATACTGAGACCTCTAATACTCTATACTCAATACTGAGACCTCTAATACTCTATACTCAACACTGAGACCTCTAACACTCCTCAATACTGAGACCTCCAATACTCTATACTTGATACTGAGACCTCTAATACTATATACTCTATACTGAGACCTCCAGTACTCTATACTCAATACTGAGACCTCTAATACTCTATACTCAATACTGAGACCTCTAATACTCTATACTCAATACTGAGACCTCTAATACTCTATACTCAATACTGAGACCTCTAATACTCTATACTCAATACTGAGACCTCTAATACTCTATACTCAATACTGAGACCTCTAATACTCTATACTCAATACTGAGACCTCTAATACTCTATACTCAATACTGAGACCTCTAATACTCTATACTCAATACTGAGACCTCTAATACTCTATACTCAATACTGAGACCTCTAATACTCTATACTCAATACTGAGACCTCTAATACTCTATACTTGATACTGAGACCTCTAATACTCTATACTTGATACTGAGACCTCTAACAGTCCTCAATACTGAGACCTCCAATACTCTATACTTGATACTGAGACCTCTAATACTCTATACTCAATACTGAGACCTCTAATACTCTATACTTGATACTGAGACCTCTAATACTCTATACTTGATACTGAGAACTCTAATACTCAATACTGAGACCTCTAATACTCTATACTTGATACTGAGACCTCTAATACTCTATACTTGATACTGAGACCTCTAATACTCTATACTTGATACTGAGACCTCTAATACTCTATACTCAATACTGAGACCTCTAATACTCTATACTCAATACTGAGACCTCTAATACTCTATACTTGATACTGAGACCTCTAATACTCTATACTCAATACTGAGACCTCTAATACTCTATACTTGATACTGAGACCACTAATACTCTATACTTGATACTGAGACCTCTAATACTCTATACTCAATACTGAGACCTCTAATACTCTATACTTGATACTGAGACCTCTAATACTCTATACTTGATACTGAGACCTCTAATACTCTATACTCAATACTGAGACCTCTAATACTCTATACTTGATACTGAGACCTCTAATACTCTATACTCAACACTGAGACCTCTAACACTCCTCAATACTGAGACCTCCAATACTCTATACTTGATACTGAGACCTCTAATACTCTATACTCAATACTGAGACCTCCAATACTCTATACTTGATACTGAGACCTCTAATACTATATACTCTATACTGAGACCTCCAGTACTCTATACTCAATACTGAGACCTCTAATACTATATACTCAATACTGAGACCTCCAGTACTCTATACTCAATACTGAGACCTCTAATACTCTATACTCAATACTGAGACCTCTAATACTCTATACTCAATACTGAGACCTCTAATACTCTATACTCAATACTGAGACCTCTAATACTCTATACTTGATACTGAGACCTCTAATACTCTATACTCAATACTGAGACCTCTAATACTCTATACTCAATACAGAGAACTCTAATACTCTATACTCAATACTGAGACCTCTAACACTCTATACTCAATACTGAGACCTCTAACAGTCCTCAATACTGAGACCTCCAATACTCTATACTTGATACTGAGAACTCTAATACTCTATACTTGATACTGAGACCACTAATACTCTATACTCAATACTGAGACCTCTAATACTCTATACTTGATACTGAGACCACTAATACTCTATACTTGATACTGAGACCTCTAATACTCTATACTCAATACTGAGACCTCTAATACTCTATACTTGATACTGAGACCACTAATACTCTATACTTGATACTGAGACCTCTAATACTCTATACTCAATACTGAGACCTCTAATACTCTATACTTGATACTGAGACCTCTAATACTCTATACTTGATACTGAGACCTCTAACAGTCCTCAATACTGAGACCTCCAATACTCTATACTTGATACTGAGACCTCTAATACTCTATACTCAATACTGAGACCTCTAATACTCTATACTTGATACTGAGACCTCTAATACTCTATACTTGATACTGAGAACTCTAATACTCAATACTGAGACCTCTAATACTCTATACTTGATACTGAGACCTCTAATACTCTATACTTGATACTGAGACTCTAATACTCTATACTTGATACTGAGACCTCTAATACTCTATACTCAATACTGAGACCTCTAATACTCTATACTTGATACTGAGACCTCTAATACTCTATACTTGATACTGAGACCTCTAATACTCTATACTCAATACTGAGACCTCTAATACTCTATACTTGATACTGAGACCACTAATACTCTATACTTGATACTGAGACCTCTAATACTCTATACTCAATACTGAGACCTCTAATACTCTATACTTGATACTGAGACCTCTAATACTCTATACTCAACACTGAGACCTCTAACACTCCTCAATACTGAGACCTCCAATACTCTATACTTGATACTGAGACCTCTAATACTCTATACTCAATACTGAGACCTCCAATACTCTATACTTGATACTGAGACCTCTAATACTATATACTCTATACTGAGACCTCCAGTACTCTATACTCAATACTGAGACCTCTAATACTATATACTCAATACTGAGACCTCCAGTACTCTATACTCAATACTGAGACCTCTAATACTCTATACTCAATACTGAGACCTCTAATACTCTATACTCAATACTGAGACCTCTAATACTCTATACTCAATACTGAGACCTCTAATACTCTATACTTGATACTGAGACCTCTAATACTCTATACTCAATACTGAGACCTCTAATACTCTATACTCAATACAGAGAACTCTAATACTCTATACTCAATACTGAGACCTCTAACACTCTATACTCAATACTGAGACCTCTAATACTCTATACTTGATACTGAGACCTCTAATAATCTATACTTGATACTGAGACCTCTAACAGTCCTCAATACTGAGACCTCCAATACTCTATACTTGATACTGAGACTCTAATACTCTATACTTGATACTGAGACCACTAATACTCTATACTCAATACTGAGACCTCTAATACTCTATACTTGATACTGAGACCACTAATACTCTATACTTGATACTGAGACCTCTAATACTCTATACTCAATACTGAGACCTCTAATACTCTATACTTGATACTGAGACCACTAATACTCTATACTTGATACTGAGACCTCTAATACTCTATACTCAATACTGAGACCTCTAATACTCTATACTTGATACTGAGACCTCTAATACTCTATACTCAACACTGAGACCTCTAACACTCCTCAATACTGAGACCTCCAATACTCTATACTTGATACTGAGACCTCTAATACTCTATACTCAATACTGAGACCTCCAATACTCTATACTTGATACTGAGACCTCTAATACTATATACTCTATACTGAGACCTCCAGTACTCTATACTCAATACTGAGACCTCTAATACTATATACTCAATACTGAGACCTCCAGTACTCTATACTCAATTACTGAGACCTCTATACTGCAATACTGAGACCTCTAATATTCTATACTCAATACTGAGACCTCTAATACACTATACTCAATACTGAGACCTCTAATACTCTATACTTGATACTGAGACCTCTAATACTCTATACTCAATACTGAGACCTCTAATACTCTATACTCAATACAGAGAACTCTAATACTCTATACTCAATACTGAGACCTCTAACACTCTATACTCAATACTGAGACCTCTAATACTCTATACTTGATACTGAGACCTCTAATAATCTATACTTGATACTGAGACCTCTAACAGTCCTCAATACTGAGACCTCCAATACTCTATACTTGATACTGAGACCTCTAATAATCTATACTTGATACTGAGACCTCTAACAGTCCTCAATACTGAGACCTCCAATACTCTATACTCAATACAGAGAACTCTAATACTCTATACTCAATACTGAGACCTCTAACACTCTATACTCAATACTGAGACCTCTAATACTCTATACTTGATACTGAGACCTCTAATAATCTATACTTGATACTGAGACCTCTAACAGTCCTCAATACTGAGACCTCCAATACTCTATACTTGATACTGAGACCTCTAATACTATATACTCAATACTGAGACCTCTAATACTCTATACTCAATACTGAGAACTCTAATACTCTATACTCTATACTGAGACCTCTAATACTCTATACTCAATACTGAGAACTCTAATACTCTATACTTGATACTGAGAACTCTAATACTCTATACTTGATACTGAGACCTCTAACACTCCTCAATACTGAGACCTCCAATACTCTATACTTGACACTGAGACCTCCAATACTCTATACTTGACACTGAGACCTCTAATACTCTATACTCAATACTGAGACCTCTAATACTCTATCCTCAATACTGAGAACTCTAATACTCTATACTGAGAACTCTAATACTCTATACTCAATATTGAGAACTCTAATACTCTATACTTGATACTGAGAACTCTAATACTCTATACTCAATACTGAGACCTCTAATACTCTATACTTGATACTGAGACCTCTAACACTCCTCAATACTGAGACCTCCAATACTCTATACTCAATACTGAGACCTCTAATACTCTATACTGAGAACTCTAATACTCTATACTCACTACTGAGACCTCTAATACTCTATACTCAATACTGAGAACTCTAATACTCTATACTTGATACTGGATAAACTCTCATAACCATCTATACTCGATACTGAGCAACTCTAATACTCTATAACTTGATACTGAGACCTCTAATACTCTATACTTTGATATGAGACCTCTAACACTCCTCAATACTGAGACCTCTAATACTCTATACTCAATACTGAGACCTCTAATACGCTATACTCAATACAGAGACCTCTAATACTCTATACTCAATACTGAGACCTCTAATACTCTATACTCAATACTGGGACCTCTAATACTCTATACTTGATACTGAGAACTCTAATACTCTATACTTGATACTGAGACCTCTAATACTCTATACTTGATACTGAGAACTCTAATACTCTATACTCAATACTGAGACCTCTAATACTCTATACTTGATACTGAGACCTCTAATACTCTATACTCAACACTGAGACCTCTAATACTCTATACTCAATACTGAGAACTCTAACACTCTATACTTGATACTGAGAACTCTCATACTCTATACTCGATACTGAGAACTCTAATACTCTATACTTGATACTGAGACCTCTAATACTCTATACTTGATACTGCTTACTGAGAACTCTAATACTCTATACTCAATACTGAGACCTCTAATACTCTATACTTGATACTGAGACCTCTAATACTCTATACTCGATACTGAGACATCTAATACTCTATACTTGATACTGAGACCTCTAATACTCTATACTTGATACTGAGAACTCTAATACTCTATACTCAATACTGAGACCTCTAATACTCTATACTTGATACTGAGACCTCTAATACTCTATACTCGATACTGAGACCTCTAATACTCTATACTCAATACTGAGACCTCTAATACTCTATACTCAATACTGAGACCTCTAATACTCTATACTTGATACTGAGACCTCTAATACTCTATACTTGATACTGAGACCTCTAATACTCTATACTCAATGCTGAGACCTCTAATACTCTATACTCAATACTGAGACCTCTAATACTCTATACTCAATACTGAGACCTCTAATACTCTATACTCAATGCTGAGACCTCTAATACTCCATACTTGATACTGAGACCTCTAATACTCTATACTCATTACTGAGACATCTAATACTCTATACTCAATACTGAGACCTCTAATACTCTATACTCGATACTGAGACCTCTAATACTCAATACTGAGACCTCTAATACTCTATACTGAGACATCTAATACTCAATACTGAGACATCTAATACTCTATACTTGATACTGAGACCTCTAATACTCAATACTGAGACTTCTAATACTCTATACTCAATACTGAGACATCTAATACTCTATACTGAGACCTCCAATACTCTATACTTGATACTGAGACCTCTAATACTCAATACTGAGACTTCTAATACTCTATACTCAATACTGAGACATCTAATACTCTATACTCTATACTGAGACCTCCAATACTCTATACTTGATACTGAGACCTCTAATACGCAATACTGAGACCTCTAATACTCTATACTGAGACATCTAATACTCTATACTTGATACTGAGACCTCTAATACTCAATACTGAGACTTCTAATACTCTATACTCAATACTGAGACATCTAATACTCTATACTCTATACTGAGACCTCCAATACTCTATACTTGATACTGAGACCTCTAATACGCAATATGAATCAGCAATAGATAATCAATCCATTCCCAGCATGACCTGCGGACCGATAAGACCCTCACCCATAAAGCAGATCAAGGATTCTGCCCGTCTCCAGACCTCCACAGTTCAGGTATCAGAGTGGCCGTCAGCTGGTTGATTAGCTGACTCCAGAGTAAACCATGACCTGCTGAGAGGTTCTCCAGAAGGGTTAGGACCAGACCACCTGCACCACATCATCTGTACTGGTCTGCCTTACCCGTTCTTCAGAACATTAAAGAGTTCCTGCCGGGTGTCATGAGGATGATGAGTATTACTGAGGTTGTAGACCACCCAGTCTCTGGTGACAAGGCATTCAGAGGAGTTAGACTCAGAAGGTCATCCTAATAATAGAGCATAGGGCTGTCGCTCACTTAACCTGCTGCTCCTCAATCCAATTAACAGAAGCTCCTCCTCTTGGCTCCTGTGTTTATGTAAGGGAAGCTTCTGATTGGACCAGAGAGGTGTTTAGCCTTGGCTGATTGGCGGGTATGTCTTGATGTTCACAGCTAGCGTGTTGGCTAATGCAACCACCATTACGCTCCAGGTTATTTAGGACACACTTGAGAGTTAGTCTCACAGGCTTCACCCAGGTCCT
>PIJE02000392.1:305971-310971 GCA_002895965.2 Coryphaenoides rupestris | reverse complement strand
AAGGGAGATCAGCACTGTGGTATATATCATATCATACATATCATGTATCATATACTGTATATCACATATCATACATATCATATATCATGTATCATATATCATATACTGTATATCATATATCACATATATCACATATCATACATATCATATATCATGTATCATATACTGTATATCACATATCATACATATCATATATCATGTATCATATATCATATACTGTATATCATATATCATATCATATATCATGTATATATATGATATATATCATATATGATATACATCATATATCTCCTATATCATATCTTATATATAATATAATCTCCTATATCATGTCATGCGTATATCTTGACCTGTGGTGGCGTTGAACACATCGTTGGGGGCGGGGCTCTGTGAAGGGGTGGGCGGGTCAAAGGCTGACGGACACACTGTGACTGGAGGACAGACGGCCAATCAGCTGACTCACCTTTCTAAACAACCAATCAAATCTGTCTGTATATGTGTGTGTGTGTGTGTGTGTGTGTGTGTGTGTGTGTGTGGTGTGTGTGTGTGTGTGTGTGTGTGTGTGTGTGTGTCCTACAGGTGTCTCCTGTCTCCTTCTTGTCTTCAGATTCCTTCTTCCTCCGCTTGTAAGGAACGAAGAGACGACCACCAGTACACACACACACACACACACACACACACACACACACACACACACCATGCATGCATGAACACACACACACACACACACACACACACAGCTTCAATGTCTGTGTGTGTGTGTGTGTGTGTGTGTGTGTGTGTGTAGTCTGATTGTTTACCATGTTGATGTTTTCACCGTCCAATGAGTCGCCTTCCTTCAGACACTAGAGAGAGAGAGAGAGAGAGAGAGAGAGAGAGAGAGAGAGAGAGAGAGAGCACATATGAGTAAAATACAGAGCTACCAGGGTGAGAGACACAGAGCTAGAGCAGGAGAGAGAGCTACCAGGGTGAGAGACACAGAGCTAGAGCAGGAGAGAGAGCTACCAGGGTGAGAGACACAGAGCTAGAGCAGGAGAGAGAGCTACCAGGGTGAGAGACACAGAGCTAGAGCAGGAGAGAGAGCTACCAGGGTGAGAGACACAGAGCTAGAGCAAGAGAGAGAGCTACCAGGGTGAGAGACACAGAGCTAGAGCAGGAGAGAGAGCTACCAGGGTGAGAGACACAGAGCTAGAGCAGGAGAGAGCTACCAGGGTGAGAGACACAGAGCTAGAGCAGGAGAGAGAGCTACCAGGGTGAGAGACACAGAGCTAGAGCAGGAGAGAGAGCTACCAGGGTGAGAGACACAGAGCTAGAGCAGGAGAGAGAGCTACCAGGGTGAGAGACACAGAGCTAGAGCAGGAGAGAGAGCTACCAGGGTGAGAGACACAGAGCTAGAGCAGGAGAGAGAGCTACCAGGGTGAGAGACACAGAGCTAGAGCAGGTGAGAGAGCTACCAGGGTGAGAGACACAGAGCTAGAGGAGAGAGCTACCAGGGTGAGAGACACAGAGCTAGAGCAGGAGAGAGAGCTACCAGGGTGAGAGACACAGAGCTAGAGCAGGAGAGAGAGCTACCAGGGTGAGAGACACAGAGCTAGAGCAGGAGAGAGAGCTACCAGGGTGAGAGACACAGAGCTAGAGCAGAGAGAGAGCTACCAGGGTGAGAGACACAGAGCTAGAGCAGGAGAGAGAGCTACCAGGGTGAGAGACACAGAGCTAGAGCAGGAGAGAGAGCTACCAGGGTGAGAGACACAGAGCTAGAGCAGGAGAGAGAGCTACCAGGGTGAGAGACACAGAGCTAGAGCAAGAGAGAGAGATGGAGAGTGACAAAGGCCACTGCCACTGGCAAAGTATTACATTTCACATTTGCACTCTTTGCCCTTCAACTATGATACAGATATCGTGATATCTGTTTCCTAGTTCCTGTTGCCCTGGACTCTATCACAGTATGCTCAACGGCATCGCAGGGTACTGGGATAGGATCTACGCATGTACGGTTGTCATGCTTTCAGAGTTGCTCGTGTATATCCACTTCTTTTAAGAATGTATTTGAAAACATGCTTCTCCTGTAACTGCATCTCCAATTCACTTTCATGTCATCAAAGATGTCTCGGTGTCTTGCCAGCGTCTTACCCGTGGCGCTTCTCTGGGGAAACCGATCGTCCAATTCGCAGTTCAGTTCTGCAGACGGGAAGACATTTATGAGACATTAGAAGGTTAATCCTCCCTCAACATGAACAAGCTCTCCGCTGTAGGCAGCCTAGCTGTTGGGGGCGTGTAGACGACATGAGGCTGACCGTGGCATCGCCTCTTGAGGCGAGTGATCTCCAGCTGCAGCCCGCCGAGCATGGCCAGGTGCTCCCGCTGCAGGAGGGCCATGCCCCGCTCCACGCTGGCGACCTGCTGCTCCAGACGCTCCGTCTCCATGGCTCTGCCGCTAACGCTGCTGCTGCTGCTGGTCTGGATCCCTTGGAGCCGGATCTGTGTGAATGAAAAGCTGCTTTCTGGTGATGGGATATACCCGCGGTTACATGCAAGAGCGGAAGAGAGAGCTACCAGGGTGAGAGACACAGAGCTAGAGCAGGAGAGAGAGCTACCAGGGTGAGAGACACAGAGCTAGAGCAGGAGAGAGAGCTACCAGGGTGAGAGACACAGAGCTAGAGCAGGAGAGAGAGCTACCAGGGTGAGGTCATCGCAACACGCAGCGCAGGTGCAGGACGCCGCATGGGGGTTCAGTATCCGCTCCTAGAGAACACACAAATACTACTATAATACTACTATAATACCAGCATTAATACTACTATAATACTACTATAATACCAGCATTAATACTACTATAATACTACTATAATACCAGCATTAATACTACTATAATACTACTATAATACCAGCATTAATACTACTATAATACTACTATAATACCAGCATTAATACTACTATAATACTACTATAATACCAGCATTAATACTACTATAATACTACTATAATACCAGCATTAATACTACTATAATACTACTATAATACCAGCATTAATACTACTATAATACTACTATAATACCAGCATTAATACTACTATAATACCAGCATTAATACTACTATAATACTACTATAATACCAGCATTAATACTACTATAATACTACTATAATACCAGCATTAATACTACTATAATACTACTATAATACCAGCATTAATACTACTATAATACTACTATAATACCAGCATTAATACTACTATAATACCAGCATTAATACTACTATAATACTACTATAATACCAGCATTAATACTACTATAATACTACTATAATACCAGCATTAATACTACTATAATACTACTATAATACCAGCATTAATACTACTATAATACTACTATAATACCAGCATTAATACTACTATAATACTACTATAATACCAGCATTAATACTACTATAATACTACTATAATACCAGCATTAATACTACTATAATACCAGCATTAATACTACTATAATACTACTATAATACCAGCATTAATACTACTATAATACCAGCATTAATACTACTATAATACTACTATAATACCAGCATTAATACTACTATAATACTACTATAATACCAGCATTAATACTACTATAATACCAGCATTAATACTACTATAATACTACTATAATACCAGCATTAATACTACTATAATACTACTATAATACCAGCATTAATACTACTATAATACTACTATAATACCAGCATTAATACTACTATAATACTACTATAATACCAGCATTAATACTACTATAATACCAGCATTAATACTACTATAATACTACTATAATACCAGCATTAATACTACTATAATACTACTATAATACCAGCATTAATACTACTATAATACTACTATAATACCAGCATTAATACTACTATAATACCAGCATTAATACTACTATAATACTACTATAATACCAGCATTAATACTACTATAATACCAGCATTAATACTACTATAATACTACTATAATACCAGCATTAATACTACTATAATACTACTATAATACCAGCATTAATACTACTATAATACTACTATAGAATGTCTGTGTGTGTGTGAGTGTGTGTGTGCGGTGTGTTGTGTGTGTGTGTGAGTGTGTGTGTGAGTGTCTTGTGCGTGTGTGTGTGTGTGAGTGTGTTGTGTGTGAGTGTGATTGTGTGTGTGTGTCTGAGTGTGTGTGTGTGTTGTGATCGTGTGTGTCTGTGTGTGGTGTGTTGTGTGTGTGTTGTGTGTGTGTTGTGTGTTGGTGTGTGTGTGTTGGTGAGTGGTTGAGTGTGTGTGTGTGTGTGTGTGTGTGTGTGTGTGTGTGTGTGTGTGTGTGTGTGTGTGTGTGTGTGTGAGTGTGTGAGTGTGTGTGTGTGTGTGTGTGTGTGTGTGTGTGTGTGTGTGTGTGTGTGTGTGTGTGTGTGTGTGTGTGTGTGTGTGTGTGTGTGTGTGTGTGTGTGTGTGTGTGTGTGTGTGTGTGTGTGTGTGTGTGTGTGTGTGTGTGTGTGTGTGTGTGTGTGTGTGTGTGTGTGTGTGAGTGTGTGTGTGTGTGTGTGTGTGTGTGTGTGTGTGTGTGTGTGTGTGTGTGTGTGTGTGTGTGTGTGTGAGTGTGTGTGTGTGTGTGAGTACCTTCTTCTGACAGTAGGGGGCGCAGTAGCAGACCTTGTGGCAGCCGGCACACTCACTCATGGCTGCACGGCCGCAGTTCACACACACCTGCTGAGAGCATCACCAATATTACTATACTCCTACTATAGTACTAGTACCACTATAACATAGTACCTGAGTAATATAACAAGTAGAAGATAGTATTGTAGTTATAATAATACATCAAATATATACAGTGCATGGTAGTACATAGTATAAGATAAGATAAGATAAGATATAACTTTATTGATCCTGAAGGAAATTCTTGTGCCAGGTTGCATAGCAATACAGTACAATAAAACAATAGAGAAATACACAGAATAATACAAATAAATTAACAGATTTACAAATGTACA
>PIJE02000392.1:265784-295271 GCA_002895965.2 Coryphaenoides rupestris | reverse complement strand
GTATGTCGTGTATAGTGTGTGTGTATATCTAGGTTTATATGTGTGTGTGTATATCTAGGTTTATATGTATGTGTGTGTATATCTAGGTTTATATGTGTGTGTGTGTATATCTAGGTTTATATGTGTGTGTGTATATCTAGGTTTCTATGTATGTGTGTGTGTATATCTAGGTTTCTATGTATGTGTGTGTATATCTAGGTTTATATGTGTGTGTGTGTATATCTAGGTTTCTATGTATGTGTGTGTATATCTAGGTTTCTATGTATGTGTGTGTATATCTAGGTTTATATGTGTGTGTGTATATCTAGGTTTCTATGTGTGTGTGTGTATATCTAGGTTTCTATGTATGTGTGTGTATATCTAGGTTTATATGTGTGTGTGTATATCTAGGTTTATATGTGTGTGTGTATATCTAGGTTTCTATGTATGTGTGTGTATATCTAGGTTTATATGTGTGTGTGTGTATATCTAGGTTTATATGTGTGTGTGTATATCTAGGTTTCTATGTATGTGTGTGTGTATATCTAGGTTTCTATGTATGTGTGTGTATATCTAGGTTTATATGTGTGTGTGTGTATATCTAGGTTTCTATGTATGTGTGTGTATATCTAGGTTTCTATGTATGTGTGTGTATATCTAGGTTTATATGTGTGTGTGTGTATATCTAGGTTTATATGTGTGTGTGTATATCTAGGTTTCTATGTATGTGTGTGTGTATATCTAGGTTTCTATGTATGTGTGTGTATATCTAGGTTTATATGTGTGTGTGTATATCTAGGTTTCTATGTATGTGTGTGTATATCTAGGTACACTATATGGTGTAAAAAGTCAGTGGCCACCTGAGCATCACACCTATATGAGCTTGTTGGACGTCCCATTCTAAAACCATGGGCATTAATATGGAGTTGGACCTCCTTTGTGGCTCTGACAGCGGCCACTCTTCTGGGAAGGCTTTCCACAAGATGTTGGAGTCTGTGGGAATCTGTGGCCATTCAGCCAAAAGAGCATTTGTGAGGTCAGGCGCTGATGTTGGACGAGAAGGCCTGGCTCGCCATCGGCCTTCTAATTCCTCCCAAAGGTGTTCAATGGGGTCGAGGTCAGGGCTCTGTGCAGGCCGATCGAGTTCCTCCACACCAAACTCATCTAACCGTGTCTTTATGGACCTTGCTTTGTGCACAGGGGCACAAAGCAAGGTCCTGGTCCAAGCACTTGTCATCACTTGCCTCGACTACTGCAACTCTCTCCTGGCTGGATGTGTGTATATCTAGGTATATGTACGTGTATGTGTGTATATCTAGGTCGTGTATGTATGTATAACAAGGTGTATATGAGTGTGTATGCATGCGTATTTAGTGTGTGTATATCTAGGCTTGCGTCACCTGAGCCCAGCCGGGACTTGTGCAGAACTCCGCTGGTGTTCCTGCAGCGTACGGGCAGCTCATTGTTGAACACCGACGGGTCCCAGTTGTACTTTGAGCAGCCATCCTTCTCCGAGGCCACGGCCAGCACTGCGCCCTGGCCGCCCGCTGGATACACACAGGATACACATTGTGTAGCGTGTACTGTACACCATGTACAGTATATATATATATATATATATATATATATAAAATGTTTGTACCTGAGGCAAGTGCTGCTGCAGCAGTCTTCAGGCCGGCGGCCTCGACGATACTCCCGTCTGCGTGGACCACAATGAGCGTGGCCTTCTGGGCACCCAGGGCCTCGCCCAGCTGCAGGCCGCTGCGCCCACCCTACACAATATACTACATTACATTATATTATATTATTATAGCACAATATAGTATATTATATATGATATGATATGATATTATACAGGGTGGTGCTCCCACTCCATACAATCTAGTATATATAATTATATTATACATCATATTAAACAGCATGGTGAGCCTGCTCTAGATCATGTTAAACAGGATATTGTATAATACTGATACATGATATTATAAAATACTGATCACAACCTAATTTCAACGTTTTATCTCTTCATCTTCTGGAAATCACATTTCTCTGTGGTGCTTTGAGTAGATAGTTGTAGCGTTGTCATGGAGACGTGTGGTGATGACTGTACTGTTGAACTGTTGTCCAATCAGAAGTGGCATGTATCTGATCACATGTAGTATATAGAGTGTATTCTGTGTGTGGTGTATTTGTATACAATATATGTGTGTGTGTGTGTATTTGTATACAATATGTATATATGTATGTGTGTGTGTGTATTTGTATACAATATGTATATATGTGTGTGTGTGTGTGTATTTGTATACAATATGTATATATGTATGTGTGTGTGTGTATTTGTATACAATATGTATATATGTATGTGTGTGTGTGTATTTGTATACAATATGTATATATGCGTGTGTGTGTGTGTATTTGTATACAATATGTATATATGTATATGTGTGTGTGTGTGTGTGTATTTGTATACAATATGTATATATGCGTGTGTGTGTGTGTGTATTTGTATACAATATGTATATATGCGTGTGTGTGTGTGTATTTGTATACAATATGTATATATCTATGTGTGTGTATTTGTATACAATATGTATATATGCGTGTGTGTGTGTGTGTATGTGTGTGTATTTGTATACAATATGTATATATATATATATATGTGTGTGTGTGTCTCCAGAAGTAACCACTGTAACCGTGGGTGATGTGCAGACCTCGGAGGAGAGCGTGTTCACAGGAACCATTCCAGACCACGTGTTCGTATGTTCATCACTACATCCTGCGTGTACTCTACATACATGTACATGAATATTCTCTATATACTACATCATGTGATCAGATACATGCTCTACATATATGTACATGAATATTCTCTATAAACTACATGTGATCAGATACATGCTCTACATACATGTACATGAATATTCTCTATAAACTACATGTGATCAGATACATGCTCTCCATACATGTACATGAATATTCTCTATAAACTACATCATGTGATCAGATACATGCTCTACATACATGTACATGAATATTCTCTATATACTACATCATGTGATCAGATACATGCTCTACATATATGTACATGAATATTCTCTATAAACTACATGTGATCAGATACATGCTCTACATACATGTACATGAATATTCTCTATAAACTACATGTGATCAGATACATGCTCTCCATACATGTACATGAATATTCTCTATATACTACATCATGTGATCAGATACATGCTCTACATACATGTACATGAATATTCTCTATAAACTACATCATGTGATCAGATACATGCTCTACATACATGTACATGAATATTCTCTATATACTACATCATGTGATCAGATACATGCTCTACATACATGTACATGAATATTCTCTATAAACTACATCATGTGATCAGATACATGCTCTACATACATGTACATGAATATTCTCTATAAACTACATCATGTGATCAGATACATGCTCTACATACATGTACATGAATATTCTCTATAAACTACATCATGTGATCAGATACATGCTCTACATACATGTACATGAATATTCTCTATAAACTACATGTGATCAGATACATGCTCTCCATACATGTACATGAATATTCTCTATAAACTACATCATGTGATCAGATACATGCTCTACATACATGTACATGAATATTCTCTATAAACTACATGTGATCAGATACATGCTCTCCATACATGTACATGAATATTCTCTATAAACTACATGTGATCAGATACATGCTCTCCATACATGTACATGAATATTCTCTATAAACTACATCATGTGATCAGATACATGCTCTACATACATGTACATGAATATTCTCTATAAACTACATCATGTGATCAGATACATGCTCTACATACATGTACATGAATATTCTCTATAAACTACATCATGTGATCAGATACATGCTCTCCATACATGTACATGAATATTCTCTATAAACTACATCATGTGATCAGATACATGCTCTACATACATGTACATGAATATTCTCTATAAACTACATCATGTGATCAGATACATGCTCTACATACATTTACATGAATATTCTCTATAAACTACATCATGTGATCAGATACATGCTCTACATACATGTACATGAATATTCTCTATATACTACATCATGTGATCAGATACATGCTCTACATACATGTACATGAATATTCTCTATATACTACATCATGTGATCAGATACATGCTCTACATACATGTACATGAATATTCTCTATAAACTACATCATGTGATCAGATACATGCTCTACATACATGTACATGAATATTCTCTATAAACTACATCATGTGATCAGATACATGCTCTACATACATGTACATGAATATTCTCTATAAACTACATCATGTGATCAGATACATGCTCTACATACATGTACATGAATATTCTCTATATACTACATCATGTGATCAGGATACATGCTCTACATACATGTACATGAATATTCTCTATATACTACATCATGTGATCAGATACATGCTCTACATACATGTACATGAATATTCTCTATAAACTACATCATGTGATCAGATACATGCTCTACATACATGTACATGAATATTCTCTATAAACTACATCATGTGATCAGATACATGCTCTACATACATGTACATGAATATTCTCTATATACTACATCATGTGATCAGATACATGCTCTACATACATGTACATGAATATTCTCTATAACTACACCACTTATGCAGGCAACTTAGCAATTATGAAACTGGTTCTATTAGCTCCGTAAATATGAATGCTCTAAAACAGCTCTATTCCTATCTTCAGGTACCACAGTGATATATTGCTGTCTCTCCTTCAACAAATGCACTCTTTGTATGTCGCATTGGATAAAAGCATCTGACAAATGGCATCAATGTCAATGTTACCACAACAGGATTCGTACCAGCAAGGCCATACATACAAACAAACACTCCGACCAAGACGTGACGCACGTTAGGTGACACACACTTGTCTGCGAGATAAAATACTTCCTTTCATGAGGAGACTAACACCACATACATTTGTCAATAACTTGTGACAATAAGTCGCCTCTCTTCCATGTGTGGTTGCCAGATAATTCTTGCGTTAGGGCGAGAAAAGTGCAAGGTAGCCAATGACTCAGCAAAACTCCTATGGAAACATACCGGAACAAGAAGGTTGAGTACACGACATTTAAATTGTATGAAAAATCTACGACTGCACCAAGACCAACACATTGAGAGTCACAACAGACTCAAGACAGGACACACAAGTTAGGCGCAAAGTGACAGGAAGTCAAGATAAAATAATTTGTTGCACACATGTGAGCAATGCTTTAAAATGGGTTCAAAAAGGCAAGAATGAATCAATACGCAGACATACAAATCGCACAATGCAGTCAGTTGAAGCGTAATCATTATTGCAGAGCAAACGGTGGGGTAAAGACCGTACAGTAGATTACAATAGATTAGTCTCCGCTCGCCAACATGTGCTTGGAAGATTAAGAGGAGCAGCCGATGACTCAGCTGAAGACGTACAGACATGTAGCCCCACAACAACCTAGTGTACACTAACTTCATGTATATATATATATATATATATTGTTAAAGGAAGCGTACACTTGAGGACACATTTAGTGTCTCTGTGGAGTCAGAACAGTGTACACACGTTACGACCGCTGTGGCATAAACTAAAGAACGAGATACTTTCTCTTGCATTCAATAACTTGTGAATTAATCAATAAGCTGCCAATAAAGAGCTGAACCATCAGCAGCACCATCAGCACCACCACGGTTGTGGAGCAGACAGATTAGTAACGTAGACACATTGTACTGCACATGGTCTGGTTGAGGGCATGAGCAATAATAATAACAACTACAAATATAACAAAAAATACACTCAATAACTACATAAATATATTACAATAACTAATATATATTTCAAAAAACAAAAATACATATTTGAAAAATACACAAAAAACAAAATATATTACAAAAATATATAATAATCGCAAAGTTGGAGGGAAGGAGAAGACTTCGGGGTTAATGTTTGACAGAATGAGGTTTATTTTGGGTCAAGGGTCGAGCTGGGTGATCAGAAGAGGTTTGATCAGAACCACGAGGATCAATTAACTGCTGACTTCACTTGATTATTGATTATTTTATCAGCTTAATTATTAACGTGGTTCTGATCACGCACGTTTCTATTGGAATATAATTAATTCACTAAAATATATTCAAATGAACAAGTTACGTCGGTGAACGCATCCACACGTTCACCGACGTGTAACTTGTTCATTTGGCGACCTAACGTGTTTAATGTGAAACTACATTAATATTTTAATTGTTAATTTAGCAATTTTTTTATTTAAAACGATCCAAGTTTTACCGTAGTGACGCATGCGCACTGACAAGCCACTACGCACGACAGCGACCCTCCGTCTTACTGCCGTCCGCATTATTACACGCATTATTACACACATTTTTACACACATTATTATACACATTACTATCATTATTATTGTGTGCGTTACCTCTTGCATGAAGTACACGTTCCCCTTGACGTCCCCCGCGCCGGCCAGCACACACACCGCCTTGAGCACCATGATGATGTCGTCGTCGTCGTCGGCGGCTGCTGCTGCTGCTGCTGCTGCTACTCGCGGTATTACGGTAGCGGCAGGGAGCGCGCCTATAAGTGTCGCTGTTGTCCAATCACAGCGCAGGATGCTCACGAATAAGACTGGACTACGATCTGATTGGTCGGTGGCTGAACGTTACGAAAGAACGAGATTATTTGTGTTTTATTTGTGTATTAGATCGACACTAACTTGATTAGTTTTATATAAAGAAATTTACATAAAAAATAAACTGACTGAACAGGTTACCTGATTCAGCCAATGGACGCAGAGAGCGACTGATAGGACGTTTGTATCCTCGTCCCCTCCTTCCTTCCCTGCTTCATTAAGATATATAATATATATATCTATATATATATATATATATAAAATATTAAACGCCGATAAACTCATCAATATGGCACGTCTAATCTTTAAGCTCTGGTAAAAGGTTACAAAGTGGGTCGAACGCAGATCAACAACACACTAAATCAAACATGAGAAATAACTTGGTAGAAAAATAGTTTATTAAAAACAATTTACTCCAGCTGAAATATGGTAGATTTCACAAATGTTTCATCATAGAAACATCGCAACTTTGAAAATCAGAAGCAGATTAAAAACATGAAAGCAAAGGGCTCGTTGTATGTTCTTGTATTTGCGACTTTACAACACAGGTTGTGAGATAAAAGCATTTACACAGCAGTTTTACAAAGTTACATTTGCACTTTTGTTTAAAAAATAAAATAAAATAAAAGAGTGAAAGACATGAAGAATCCTTTAATATGAGACAAGTTCTTGCCAATTACAGTACGTTTGCTCATGGGACACGTTTGGGAACTACACACTACAGGGCAGCAGACTGTCTATCTGGGGATGTGATCAGTGGACTCGTTGACCCTAGAAGACTTCGTCGTATTTCAACGTCTAATGCATGTGATGGTGGAGTGGGAGGAGCCAGGGCATGTGATCACTTCCTAAACAACAAGCCGGGTCTGTCGCAGTCAGCCTGACTTGTGCTCTGCAGTGGCGCTTCATGCTGATTAGATTAGTCGGACCGGTGCTCCTGTCCCCAGGGCCGTGACCCTGCCCTGCCAGCCCAGCCCCACCACGATGCCTCGGCGGACATGAACACTGCTCATTATGGCCGCTACGAGGTGACGAGCGGTTGTAATGTTGCAGAAGACGGCGCCGCCGTGAGCCGACTGAAACGTGGTGGAAAAACCCCAACTAGCAGGAGAACCCACCCATGCATGCGTTCTGTTTCCACGTGCTTCCTGTTCCTTCTTGTTCCTCTGCAAGCGGGAAGTCCAGGACTCCAGTTGTTCTGGTGACGTCTATTTAAATAATGTTGCATTTCTCATCCACTACAGTTTTCCATAAACATGAAAACCATGAAAGAGTTTCTGCAGCATATAAACCCCTTCGTTGATCTGCCCGGAAGGTTCCACCGACCATCAACCCACGGACTGTCCAGGCCCCTCCAGGCCTCGCTAGGAGGTCCATGCGGGACCTCCTGCTGCGGGCTCTACGTGCGGTCGCTCGGAGACGGCTCTACAGCAAGAGGAGCAGCAGCAGCAGCAGCAGCACACGGCTCCGATTCTGCTGCCCGACGTTCACAGGGTTCTGTAGGCGCCTCCGTGCTGCCGGGCCTCTCAGGGAGGAGGTCCACAGCTGCAGGTACAGCAGCAGCAGGTACAGCAGCAGCAGGTACAGCAGCAGCAGGTACAGCAGCAGCAGCAGCAGGCCCCGTGCTCTCAGAGTTCGCCAGGAGCGCCATGTTCTCCAGCTCGGCCAGCCGGTCGTCGTTGTCCCAGCGGGAACTTCTCTCTCTTCTCTCGGGTCGCCGCGGCTTGTCTGCCTTACCCTCCACGCCTCGCCTCTCGCCCCTCCCCCTTTCTCCTCCTCCCCCTCCTCCTCCTTCGCCCCTCCCCCTTTCTCCTCCTCCTCCTCCTCCTCCTCCTCCTTCGCCCCTCCCCCTTTCTCCTCCGCCACCTTCGCCCCTCCCCCTTTCTCCTCCTCCTCCTTCGCCCCTCCCCCTTTCTCCTCCTCCTCCTTCGCCCCGCCCTCGTTCCCGCTCCCCGTCCTCAAGCCTCCCGTGGTCACGCTCCGCCTCTTGGCTGCCTCGTCTCTGTCGCCAGTCCCGCCTCTCTCTGCCCCTCTCCCGGTCTCGGTCCCGGTCTCTCTCCGGATCCCTGGCCCGATCCCGGTCCCGGTCTCTCTCCGGATCCCTGGCCCGGTCCCTCTCCCGGTCCCGGTCTCTCTCCGGATCCCTGGCCCGATCCCGGTCCCGGTCCCTCTCCCGGTCTCGGTCCCGGTCCCAGCCTCCTCCCCGCCCGCCGGCTCCATCTTCCTGCCAGCCTCCGAGCCGCTCCCTCCCGTCTCCCCGCTCCCCGTCAGACGGACGCCTCCCCCCCCCAAAGCCCAGCTCCCGCTCCCAGTCCCGCTCCTGGTCCGCCTCCGGCTCCCTGAACCCCGGCCGACCCCCCCTGAAGGGCCTGTCGCCCCCCGGCTCCTCGGCTCCAGGCGGGGCTCCAGGCGGGGGTCCCGCGGGGGGTCCCGTCTGTCGAACGAACGGGGGCGGAGGAGGGAGGCCGGGGGGAGGGGGGCCGTGCGGCATGGGGAAGGGGCCCCTCATCATGTGGGGCGGCGGAGGCATCCGGTAGCCCCCAGGAGGAGGGGGCGGGGCCATGTCGTGGTGATGCATGATAGGAGGGTGCCGCCCGCGGGGCAGCATGGGCGGCGGGGGCATGGGGGGGTGCGGGGGGCGGGGGAAGGGCTGCAGGTGCGGCGGTGGGGGGGGGCCCGGCAGCCTTTGGAGGGGCATCATGCCGGGCCGGACCCCCAGGAGACCCGGGGGGGGCAGGCTCCCCGGAGGACCACCTGGGAGGAGACAAGGAGACGTCAGAACCTTCCCCTGGGTCCCGGGCCTACAAGGCTCAGGTTCTCAACGGGTTTCAACACACCTCCAGACATTTCATTGTACTGTGTTGCTATGCAACCTGGCACAAGAATTTCCTTCGGGATTAATAATAATTTTCTTATCTATAAACACCACAGCCTCTATATATATCTTGCATATATATTTGTATATTTTGACTGTACATTTGTAAATCTGTTAGTTTATTTGTATTATTCTGTTGATTTCTCTATTGTACTATATTGCTATGCAACCTGGCACAAGAATTTCCTTCAGGATTAATAAAGTTTTATCTTATCTTATCTTATGAAGGCTTGAAGATAATACAGTATATTATATATGTGACCTTTTCACCTTTCTAGGTTACCATGCACCACATCATTTAAACAGTAAAGAGACAGATCAACTCCGGCCAACTGACCCATGGGGCCCATGTGGTTGGTGAAGGGGTGTGGGCCCTCCTCCCCGTTCCTATTGGCCCGGCCGGCGGGGTCCAGGGAGGAGTCGTCCGGCGGGGGCGGGCCGAGGGCGGGGGGGAAGCCTGCGGGGGCGAGAGAGAGAGAGGGGGGGGGGGGGGGGTGAGACCAACCACACAGCTTCACAGAACACAATCCAGGACCTGAGGGGCTGGTGGTACCTGAGGACATCTGCAGCCGGGTGAAGACGGGCGGTCGGACGGAGGGGGCGGGGGGAGGCCGGGAGGGAAGGAGGGGGGGGGCATGCCCATGCCCAGGGGTCCGGGGGGGAAGCCCGGCGGCTGCAAGGATCCGGGAGCCCCCCTTGGCAGCGGCCCCAGGGCCCCCTGCTGAGAGAACGCACACACACACACACACACACACACACACACACACACACACACACACACACACACACACACACACACACACACACACACACACACACACACACACACACACACACACACACACACACACACACACACACACACAGTAAGCACAGTGAAACCATGTACCCCAGCACCAGGAACCAACCAGTAGGAGAGATGGTGGAGGTGGTGGTGGAGGTGTCGGTGGTGATGTGGTGGAGGTGGTGCTGATCTGATGGTGGGGGTGGATGTGGTGGAGGTGCTGGTGGTGGAGGTGGTGATGGAGGTGGTGATGGAGACGGTGATGGAGGTGTCAGTGGTGATGTGGTGGAGGTGGTGGTGGTGATGGTGGCATGGTGGAGATGGAGATGGTGATGGAGATGGTGATGGAGGTGTCAGTGGTGATGTGGTGGAGGTGGTAGTGATGGTGGTGGAGGAGGGTGGTGATGTGGAATGGGAACCTGCGGAGGTTGAGCCGGGGGGGGTCCGGGCGTCTCCTGGCTGGGCGGCCCCTCCGAGCGGCCGTTGTGAGGGGTCTGGTTCTCCTGCTGCCCCGGGACCAGAACCTTCCACTCTTGAAGGACCACAGAAGAAGAACACATGAGGCCCTGAACCACGAGCTTCGCCGAGGGACAAGATAAACACCGATCTGGACGGTCACTGTGGAGGCTCACCGGGGGACAGAGTGTCCTGGTCCAGCACACCCCCCTCCTGGACCTCCTCCAGCTGGTCCTCGGCGATCTGGGACCACGGCACGTAGGTCACGCCCAGCTCCACATCCCAGAACTGCTTCAGCTCCGCCTTGATGCCTTTGTTCAAAGCCCACGCGATCTGTTCCCACAAAAATACCCGATAGACGCCACTTGATGGTGATTAATGTTAAAGTTCCCTGGGACTCTGGTGTTCCCCAGGAGTCCTGCGTTCCCCAGGAGTCCTGTGTTCCCCAGGAGTCCTGCATTCCCCAGGACCCATGCATTCCCTAGGAGTCATGCGTTCCCCAGGAGTCATGCGTTCCCCAGGAGTCCTGCTTCACCCAGGAGTCCTGTGTTCCCCAGGAGTCCTGTGTTCCCCAGGAGTCCTACGTTTCCCAGGACCCATGCATTCCCCAGGACCCATGCGTTCCCCAGGACTCCTGCGTTCCCCAGGAGTCTCTTGCGTACCTTGATGGCCTTCTGGTTGACCTTGTGGTTTCCGCGGCCGAGCTTCTGCAGGGCCCTGAAGGCGTCGTGGCGCTCCATCATGACGATGTAGGCACAGCCTCGAGGAGGGATCATCTGGAGAACACCACAACTCAGACACGGCACCATGACTACAGACCGGGTCTCACCTACTTACTCATCCTGACTGGGAAAACTAACGTAAGTAAAAGTGTATTTACTTCAATACTTTTTAACCCTAACCCTAACCCGGGACACCCTTCTTTGCCCACCCGGGACGAAAACCGAACATCTGAACATGATCTCAGACCAGAGTCTCACATACGTTGATGGAGTCGATGGGTCCGAACTCCTCTAGCAGCCCGGCTACGTCGTGTCGCTGGGTCCTCTTGTCCAGCTGCCCCACCCACAGGGTGGTGCTGCACACTGAGACACCAGGGAGACACGGGGTTAGGCTTGGAACACGACAGCAGCATCAGGACCTACAGCTGGAGGGGACTACACCTGCCTGTCCTCCTCCTCGTATCCTAGCAACAGCATCAGGACCGAAAGCTGGAGGGGACTTTACCTGCCTGTCCTCCGCTAGCTCTCCCTACAGACTGTGAGACACGACTCTGGGCTTCGCTAGCTCTCCCTACAGACTGTGAGACATGACTCTGGGCTCCGCTAGCTCTCCCTACAGACTGTGAGACACGACTCTGGGCTCCGCTAGCTCTCCCTACAGACTGTGAGACACGACTCTGGGCTCCGCTAGCTCTCCCTACAGACTGTGAGACATGACTCTGGGCTCCGCTAGCTCTCGCTACAGACTGTGAGACATGACTCTGGGCTCTGCTAGCTCTCCCTACAGACTGTGAGACATGACTCTGGGCTCCGCTAGCTCTCGCTACAGACTGTGAGACATGACTCTGGGCTCTGCTAGCTCTCCCTACAGACTGTGAGACACGACTCTGGGCTCTGCTAGCTCTCCTAGGGACCTGCTGCTGCTGTGATGATGATGATGGACTCCTCTAGGGGGAGGAAGACGGCGGCTCACCGCTCAGCGTGTCAGGGACTGGTGGCGGGAGTCCTCGCTGCCGCCGCTCCCGATCCCGCTCCCTGTCCTGGCGCTCCTGGGAGCGCCGGGACAGGGAGCGGGAACGGCGGTGTTGGGGGGGGCGGCGCGTCCGGGAGGTGGAGCGAGAGCGCCTCCTCTTGGGGGACCTGGCGGGAGGGGGAGGGGGGCAGGATGATGATGATCCTCCCCTGATTATCTTATCTTGCCTATATATTTGTATATTTGTATATTTTGACTGTACATTTGTAAATCTGTTAGTTTATTTGTATTATTCTGTGTATTTCTCTATTGTTTTATTGTACTGTATTGCTATGCAACCTGGCACAAGAATTTCCTTCAGGATTAATAAAGTTCTATCTTATCTTATATTATCTTATCTCATGATGATGATGAAAACACGGTGGCCATTTGGTTTTATTCTTGTAAAACGCGATGAGAGATTCCTCACCTGGAGCCGGAGTGAGACCTGCGACCACGCCGGCCTGACCTCTCCATGTCTGGATCCTGCTGATACAGACCAAGCACAGACACAAAACAGACAACACAGACACAACACAGACCCAGCACAGACACAACACAGACAACGGTCAATAATAATCCTCTCCACACTTTCTCACATGCATTTACAAACTGAATATATTCTAGTATAAAACTATAATGTTAATATAAAGAGAATAGCTTGTGTTTGGTCCTGTTGTATTACCTGCTGCAGTGCATTATGGGATGGAAACGCCCCTGGGAAACCTGGAGCTCCAGCAGAAGCAGGCAGGGGCACGCCGGGCGGGGCCTGCCCCAGGGGAGGCCTCGTCCCTGGGTAGAGACGCCCCGGTGGCGAGCCCAGCGCCTGGAGCTGCCCGTTGGGGAGAGGAGCCTGGTAACAAGGAGCATTGTGGTCAGAGTTCATCAGAGACTCTACAAGCAGAAGCTCAGATAAGGCACTGTGTGTGTGTGTGTGTGTGTGTGTGTGTGTGTGTGTGTGTGTGTGTGTGTGTGTGTGTGTGTGTGTGTGTGTGTGTGTGTGTGTGTGTGTGTGTGTGTCCGGTTTAAGCAGCCTCACCTCACCTCACCCAGTTAGGGTCTGGGGTTGACAGACAGACAGACAGAAAGAAAGAAAGAAAGAAAGAAAGAAAGAAAGAAAGAAAGATAGAAAGACAGACGGAGACAGAGAGAGACAGAGACAGAGAGAGAGACAGACAGACAGAAAGAAAGACGGAGACAGATACAGAGACAGAGGGACAGAGAGACCTGGGACCTCAGGTCATGTTCTTAACGTGGGGTGAAACACAGACTAGCTTGTCACAGCTGCTCTGCCATTTGCATCATTCATCATCGACCTGCGTATTTGTGTGGGAGGTGCCTCGTTAGTGAAGCCTCGTTAGTGGCGTGCAGCGCCCACAATGCTACGCAGGCCAGGTGAGGCTGCTTAAACCAGCCACCAAACACACACGGCGCACCTGACTCTGCAGAGGCTACAGAGCAGGGTTCGGTTACCTGCTGAGACGGGTCCTGGATCAGGGCCATCACCTGCGACGAGAAGCGCTCCATGCTCTGGGGGAAGCCTGCAGGCTGCTGGACACTTTGACAAGAAACCAGAACACAACATGAGTTTCGCTTCCTGCTGCCTAATTCCACCCGGGCGGCTGCTGGAGAGGTCGGATGTCGTTACCTGGACGGCAGCTCCTCCTCTTTCTGGGTCTCCTCCGCGGCATCCGGCTCGTCGTCGTAGTCGAAGCGGTCCAGTAATGTCTGAGACAGACAGAGGAAAGACTTGATGACTTTGTGCATTTTATCATTTAGCAAGAGTTGCATCGGGAATAGAGACGAAGACTCACCCTGTCGAAGGCTGCCTTCTGCTGGGCCGTCGGGCTGGCCGGGGGAGGACGCACCACACCACCCACGCCCTGGTGGAGGTGAGGCTGGGGGTGGAGGTGGGGCTGAGGGTGGAGGTGAGGCGGCTGGGGGTGGAGGTGAGGCTGGGGGTGGAGGTGGGGCTGGAGATGCGGTTGAGGCTGAGGCTGGGGTTGAGGCTGAGGTTGAAGCTGAGGTTGAGGTTGGATGTGCGGTTGGAGATGCGGTTGAGGCAGGGTTTGGAGGTGAGGCTGGGTGTGGAGGTGGGGCTGGGGGTGGAGGTGGGGCTGGAGATGCGGTTGAGGCTGAGTTTGAGGCTGGGGTTGAGGCTGAGGTTGAGGCTGAGGCTGAGGTTGAGGTTGGATGTGCGGTTGGAGATGCGGTTGAGGCTGGGTTTGGAGGTGAGGCTGGGTGTGGAGGTGGGGTTGGGGGCGGAGGTGGGGCTGGGGGTGGAGGTGGGGCTGGATGTGGGGCTGAGGGTGGGGGTGGGGCTGGGGGTGGAGGTGGAGGTGGGGCTGGGGGGGTGCAGTCTCCTGCTGTGGCTTCACTGGCTGCTGCTGGATGTTCTGGAGCATCTGTTGAAGCTGAGGCACAAGGATTCAGACGGTTTATATACATTACCACGACGACCCACGCGATACACCCACTAGCGTCTGTCTGAAGCTCCGGCTGCAGAAAGGGGCAGCCTGACATTAGCCCCAAAACCGCCCGAACCTGAAGCTGCCCCCCGCGTACCTGCTGCCCCTCGGAGGTCTGGAAGAGCTGGGCCATGGCGGCCAGGGCGTCGGGGTTGGGCAGCACAGCGCCGGCAGCCTTGGTGGAGTTCTCCGTCACGGCGAGTGGGGCGGGCTCTGTGGCGGGCAGCGGGGAGGAGCCTGGGAGGACAGGGAGGGGAGTTAGTCTGGAGCCGGGGGCCCTCACACCTGTTGGCCTCCATGACAAGGCAACGCACCACAGGTGTGCAGCCCCACCTATCAGCCACAGACTAATCAGCCAAGACCAGGTGAGGCTTCTCAAGCCAGGACTATTTACCAGACTCCTTCGTGCTGGGGTAGCTGGAGGTGGCGGCCCCAGACCCCGTGGCCTTGTCCAGCAGAGGTTGGATCACGTCACTCTTAAACACCCCGTTCTTCTGCCACAGGTTCAGCACCTTCACCAGCTTACTCTGCACACGGGAACCAGCCGAGCAAACAGAACTCTGATCAGACCTGCCCAACACGTCACGTCCATCTCCCTCAATGACGGTTAGATCTTAAATCTCACCCTGTCCTCCAGCGGACACAGGCAGAGGTTCTCAAAGGTGCCGGCCATGTTCTTGGTGAAGCGTGGCCCAAACACGTCCTTGTCCGCACCAAACTGGTGGCGGGACTGCCTGACGATGGAGTCCACCACGTAGAGACCGGCCACCTTGTACTCTGGTTTGCACTGGAGGGAGAACCATGAGAACACATGCTCAGATATCTCCACTGAGGAGAACCATGAGAACACATGCTCAGAGATCTCCACTGATGCCTCAGTCGTCAATCAACACAATTTTTGTTTCTGTAAGAACTTTGCTGGTTCTCCTCACCTTTTTGACAAACTTTTCAACGATCTGAACCACATGTTTGTAGAGCTGAGGATGAGAAGAACCAGAGATGTAGACGTTATTTACAAGCAACAAAACAGAGATCCTTTGACGGTCATGGCGTAGCCCTGATGCTGTGTCGTGGATCAATGTGTTCTAGTTCCTCTGTACCTTCATCGCTTTTATGGCCGACTTGGTTATGGAGACCATCTTGGCCCGAGAGATGGGAGGCTTGGAGTCCATCAGAGAGAACAACTAGGGAGACAGAGGGGAGACAGGAGGGAGACAGGGGGGGAGACAGGAGGGGAGACAGAGGAGAGAGAGGAGGGAGACAGGGGTGAAGTGAGAGTCAGTGTCTTATCTTTGTTGTGAGAAGACGACATTGTAAATGAAATGACAACAGGTTTGAATGCAGGTTGGTTTTATCATCACCATGATTCATTTTAGTTTCTCAAACTCCTGGGGTGACAGAGGTGAGTTGACTTGTTATAATAAAGTTATAACATTTCATTTCAGTTCCCCTTTGTTGGTGACATCACCAGGTGTAGACAGCTATCTAAAGTTGCTTGACGCCGCGCTTCTGCAGACCAGCGAGGACAAAGTCACTCCAGCTGTGCAAAGCAGGCTCTGTGGTGCAGACTTAAGTTCTGTCATGTGAGGACTGAGGCTGTGTTAACCGAACACAGTGGCAGCTCAGCTCCATCAATCACAGTCCATCATGTCAGTCTTGCAATAACATGAAACATAATGAATCTTCACTACAAATGTTTTCATTTGGCCATTGGAATGTTATCCATTGATAAAAAATAACAATGTTCTATACTAGTAATGCATGGGTTATGTTATGTTATACACTAGTAATGCATGGTTATGTTATGTTCTATACTAGTAATGCATGGTTATGTTACATACTAGTAATGCATGGGTTATGTTATGTTCCATACTAGTAATGCATGGTTATGTTACATACTAGTAATGCATGGGTTATGTTATGTTCTATACTAGTAATGCATGGTTATGTTATATACTAGTAATGCAAGGGTTATGTTATGTTCTATACTAGTAATGCATGGTTATGTTATGTTCTATAATAGTAATGCATGGTTATGTTCTATACTAGTAATGCATGGTTATGTTGTGTTCTATACTAGTAATGCATGGTTATGTTACATACTAGTAATGCATGGGTTATGTTATGTTCTATACTAGTAATGCATGGTTATGTTATATACTAGTAATGCATGGACTATGTTATGTTCTATACTAGTAATGCATGGTTATGTTATGTTCTATAATAGTAATGCATGGTTATGTTATGTTCTATACTAGTAATGCATGGTTATGTTACATACTAGTAATGCATGGTTATGTTATGTTATACACTAGTAATGCATGGTTATGTTATGTTCTATGCTAGTAATGCATGGTTATGTTATGTTATATACTAGTAATGCATGGTTATGTTACATACTAGTAATGCATGGGTTATGTTATGTTCTATACTAGTAATGCATGGTTATGTTACATACTAGTAATGCATGGGTTATGTTATGTTCTATACTAGTAATGCATGGTTATGTTATATACTAGTAATGCATGGGTTATGTTATGTTCTATACTAGTAATGCATGGTTATGTTATGTTCTATAATAGTAATGCATGGTTGTTATGTTCTATACTAGTAATGCATGGTTATGTTATGTTCTATACCAGTAATGCATGGTTATGTTGTGTTCTATACTAGTAATGCATGGTTATGTTATATGTTATATACTAGTAATGCATAGTTATGTTATGTTCTATACTAGTAATGCATGGTTATGTTGTGTTCTATACTAGTAATGCATGGTTATGTTATATGTTATATACTAGTAATGCATAGTTATGTTATGTTCTATACTAGTAATGCATGGTTACCTTATGTTCTATACTAGTAATGCATGGTTATGTTATGTTCTATACTAGTAATGCATGGTTACGTTATGTTCTATACTAGTAATGCATGGTTATCTTATGTTCTATACTATTAATGCAGTGGTTATATGTTCTATACTAGTAATGCATGGTTATGTTATGTTCTATACTAGTAATGCATGGTTATGTTATGTTCTATACTAGTAATGCATGGTTATGTTATATACTAGTAATGCATGGTTATGTTATGTTATATACTAGTAATGCATGGTTGTGTTATGTTATATACAAGTAATGCAGCGGTTATATGTTATATACAAGTAATGCATGGTTATGTTATGTTATATACTGGTAATGCAGCGGTTATATGTTATATAATAGTAATGCATAGTTATGTTATGTTCTATACTCGTAATGCATGGTTATGTTATGTTCTATACTAGTAATGCATGGTTGCGTTATGTTCTATACTAGTAATGCATGGTTATGTTATGTTCTATACTAGTAATGCATGGTTACGTTATGTTCTATACTAGTAATGCATGGTTATGTTATGTTCTATACTAGTAATGCAGTGGTTATATGTTATATACTAGTAATGCATGGTTATGTTATGTTCTATACTAGTAATGCAGTGGTTTATATGTTATATACTAGTAATGCATGGTTATGTTATGTTCTATACTAGTAATGCATGGTTATGTTATGTTCTATACTAGTAATGCATGGTTATGTTATATACTAGTAATGCATGGTTATGTTATGTTCTATACTAGTAATGCATGGTTATGTTATATACTAGTAATGCATGGTTATGTTATGTTATATACTAGTAATGCATGGTTGTTATGTTATATACTGGTAATGCATGGTTATGTTATGTTCTATACTAGTAATGCAGTGGTTGTATGTTATATACTAGTAATGCATGGTTATGTTATATACTAGTAATACATGGTTATGTTATTTTATATACTAGTAATGCAGTGGTTATGTTATATACTAGTAATGCAGTGGTTATATGTTATATACTAGTAATGCAGTGGTTATGTTATGTTCTATACTAGTAATGCATGGTTATGTTATGTTATATACTCGTAATGCATGGTTATGTTATGTTATATACTAGTAATGCATGGTTATGTTATGTTCTATTCTAGTAATGCAGTGGTTATATGTTCTATACTAGTAATGCATGGTTATGTTATGTTCTATACTAGTAATGCATGGGTTATATTATGTTCTATACTAGTAATGCAGTGGTTACATGTTCTATACTAGTAATGCAGTGGTTATATGTTCTATACTAGTAATGCATGGTTATATGTTCTATACTAGTAATGCATGGTTATATTATGTTCTATACTAGTAATGCATGGTTATGTTATGTTCTATACTAGTAATGCATGGGTTATGTTATGTTCTATACTAGTAATGCAGTGGTTATATGTTATATACTAGTAATGCATGGTTATGTTATGTTATATACTAGTAATGCAGTGGTTATGTTATATACTAGCAATGCATGGTTATGTTATGTTATATACTAGTAATGCATGGTTATGTTATGTTCTATACTAGTAATGCAGCGGTTATATGTTATATACTAGTAATGCATGGGTTATGTTATATACTAGTAATGCATGGTTATGTTATGTTATATACTAGTAATGCAGTGGTTATATGTTATATACTAGTAACGCATGGTTATGTTATATACTAGTAATGCAGTGGTTATGTTATATACTAGTAATGCATGGGTTATGTTATGTTATATACTAGTAATGCATGGTTATGTTATGTTATATACTAGTAATGCATGGTTATGTTATGTTATATACTAGTAATGTATGGTTATGTTATGTTATATACCAGTAATGCAGTGGTTATATGTTATATGCTAGTAATGCATGGTTATGTTATTTTATATAACATAACAGAACCATTACACAAAAGCACATGAATTGATTATAAAAACTGAAGCAATAATTCAGATTCTCACAAGTAGCAGCTAGGCTAATGCCAATGCTAACTAGCTCCGTGTGTAGCATCAGACCTCCTGGTTGAAGGCGTTCACGGCGTCCATGGCTGTTTATCCTCTTGCTTGTGTTGTTGTTGTTGTTGTTGTTGTTATTGTTGTTGTTTGTTTAGGGCAGTCAACAACATGTCCGGCTTTAATAACCGGCTAACCGTTAGCAAGGCTAGGCTAGGCTAGCGTGAAAGCGGCCGTGGTGGGGGGACTTCAGATGGTGCGTTCCAGTGCATCGGAATGTCGGCACATCGTCGCCGACGCGCCACTTTCAACCGTCAACTCGCGCGGGTGTGACGTCATTCCCGGCTCCGACCTTCTGGTTAAATGAACAACATGCGGCACGATGCCGGGTCAACTCGGATGTGACGTCACAGCCGAGTTGGTTCCGGTTTGGTTGCGGTTGCGCTCGGGGGTTTGGGGTGGGGGCTTGTCACGACTATCACGAGTGGGAGTCCCGACTCAGTGGCTAAACTTCCGAGGACAACTGGAACGCACCGCAGCACCACGAGCCGAGCGGCGCCGCAAAGCATGATGGGAGAGAGGAGTGTGGTTCCTCCGAGTGTCCGCCAGGGGGCGCCACATCACGCTCATAAAAATGGATCGAGTAATCACGTGGAGTAATAAGAATAATAATAAGAAATATACATGGAAATAAAGCACCAAAGCAACGTATTTTAGATATTACACAGGAAACTATCTCCATTTTTTGGGGTGATTTATGTCGTGAAATGACTGACATGATTTTTAAAACCCCTTGTAATTCATTTTGACTGTACATTTGTAAATCTGTCAGTTTATTTGTATTATTCTGTTGATTTCTCTATTGTTTTATTGTAATGTATTGCTATGCAACCTGGCACAAGAATTACCTCCGGGATTAATATCTTATCTTATCTTATCTGATTGTTTTGTTTCACTAAACGTGGACTCTTTGTCTGCGCCTCTGTGGTCACACCGCGCGGTGTCTGTAGGGGGCGCTACAACCGTATGAGTGTGTGAGCCTTGCTGTCAGGTTCTCATCCTACACAATAAATAGGTTAAACCTTTTTTATTTTAAGCCTGTAGGTTAAACGGGGATAAATAAAGTGTTAATATAGACCGTGTCTAATGACCCAATTTAATAAATTTATTCAACAACCAAACATAGCAGGTATCAGATGGCATCATATATATATATATATATATATGCTGCACACTTGAGTCTTATCTTCACACATCCCCACAAAATATAACCTGATATTCCCAATCATAAATAGACACACACTCTGCTCTGTCTATGTGCTCATGCTTAATTAATGTAATGTCAGTGAAATAGTTTATGTGAATGAAACACAGCCTATATACTGTTTTATATTAAAGAAAGGCATGCGTGGTGCATTAATGAGTCAATCGTGTAGGCCTCATTTTAATTGATTCATCCAAATAAATAAATAAATGAATTCAAAGTCCTGTTCAGGGAAAAATATAATAAACTAAAAAAGGGGACAAATGTGTGTCTTTGTGCGTATTTTCTGTCTCTTAGTCCTTAAAGTCTCTTTGTTCGCGATTCGTAATAAGGGGCGCTACCCCCCGACCCCCCCCCCCCCCCCCCTCACCCTCGTTCGCCTCCTCTGATTGGACGCCCGGCTCATCGTGGTCGCTAAATAAGGGCAGTAAACCACGCCCACACGCCGCAAGCCACGCCCACCCGACGGGGACCGGGAAAGTGACTTCAAACGGAGCGGCTGTCAGTCCGCCGCAGACACGAGGCGGAGCGGTGCACCTTAACTGCACCTTAAACTTTATATTTACCTTAACTTTACATTTAACTTTACATTTAACTTTACCTTCATTTTACCTTTAACTTTACCTTTAATTCAAGATATAAAGGTCACATTTATCACTTATCCAGGCGTCTCCATGAGGTTCTGATGAAGACTTCCAGAAGGGTCGCACCTTCAGGACGGGTGGTCCGGGACTCCTGAGCCCAGATGTGCTGGTCCTGGTCCTGGTCCTGCAGGAGGAGGAGGAGGAGGACGAGGAGGACTAGCTGGACTGGCTGTGGTGCTTCAGGGGGGACACGCTGACCAGGGTCCAGTAGAAGAGCCTCCACCACCCACCCTCCATCCACCGCGACCCCCCTCGGTTCCTCTTGGACCCCCGATCCCCGAACCCCGAACCTTCCTGGGCCGTGCGTCCTCCCGGTCCGTCCTCCCGGCCCGTCCTCCCGGTCCGTCCTCCGGGTCCGTCCTCCCGGCCCGTCCTCCCGGTCCGTCCTCCTGGTCCTGGCTGTGATGCCGGTAGCGGACAGCGACATGGTGTCGGGTGACGGCCACCACCACCACCACCACCACCACCGGCTGTTCGAGGGGAAGACCCCGAGTTCCTCCTCGTCCTCCGGGGCCGGGTCCGGGTCCGGGACTGGGTCCGGGTCCGGTGCCGGGTCGGTGTCCCTGGGGAGCCCCGCGGCGGACACCGTGCGGAACTTCTACCACACCAAGCGGGTCGGCAACTACCTGATCGGACGGAAGCTGGGCGAGGGCTCCTTCGCCAAGGTCCGAGAGGGTCTACACGCACTGACGGGGGAGAAGGTGAGTTGGGCTGGACCCCCTAGTCTCTCTGGTCTCATAGGGTCTCTCTGTCTCTATAGTCCTCTCGGTCTATAGGGTCTCTCTAGGCCTATCTCTGTCTCTAGTTCTCTGTATCCTGTCTCTAAGCTCTCTTCTAGGCTTCTCCTGTCTCGAAGTCTCTCTGTTCTCGTAGGTCTCTTTCTAGGTATCTAGTCTCTTCTCTCTAGAACACCCACTGGACCCCCTACGTCTCCTTCTGTTTCGCCCTCGTAGGTCTCTCTAGTCTCTCTAGGTCTCTCTAGGTCTCTATGTCTCTCTAGGTCTCTGTCTCTCTCTCTGGACCCCTAGACCCCCTAGACCCTCTCCTCTGAGGTGCAGGTGGTGTAGACCAGATGAAGGACTAGTTCACTGATATCTCTAAAGCAGTTTATTCTCAGTTGAATGTTTTTTGTTTGGAATAATATACCATTTTAGATATATTTATTTCATTATTATATATACACTGTATATATTTTATTTTATTTTATTTTATCTTGTATTTGTCTTTCATTAAAAAAAAATCACATTTATCCGGCCATAATCCTTTATTGACAACATTAATTCATAACCCATGATTATCTCTAACTGATATCTCGCTAACAGAACATCCATAGTTCAGACTGAGGGGAGATGATATCACCTCAATAAATCAATAAATATTATAAATATTATAAATACACCACATGATCAATGATGGTCAATAGTGTTTGTTGTTCCTGAGCCAGCCACATGGCTGCTGTGTTGATCACACATCTATAGGCTCTACATCTATAGGCTCTACATCTATAGACTCTACATCTGTAGACTCTACATCTATAGGCTCTACATCTATAGGCTCTACATCTATAGGCTCTACATCTGTAGGCTCTACATCTATAGACTCTACATGACACATCTATAGGCCCTGCATCTATAGGCTCTACATGACACATCTATAGGCTCTACATCTATAGGCTCTACATCTATAGGCTCTACATGACACATCTATAGGCCCTGCATCTATAGGCTCTACATGACACATCTATAGGCTCTACATCTACAGGCTCTATATCTATAGGCTCTACATGACACATCTATAGGCTCTACATGACACATCTATAGGCTCTACATGACGCATCTATAGGCTCTACATGACACATCTATAGGCTCTACATCTATAGGCTCTACATGACACATCTATAGGCTCTACATGACACATCTATAGGCTCTACATCTATAGGCTCTACGTCGATAGGCTCTACATCTATAGGCTCTACATGACACATCTATAGGCTCTACATGACGCATCTATAGGCTCTACATGACACATCTATAGGCTCTACATCTATAGGCTCTACATGACACATCTATAGGCTCTACATGACACATCTATAGGCTCTACATCTATAGGCTCTACATGACACATCTATAGGCCCTGCATCTATAGGCTCTACATGACACATCTATAGGCTCTACATCTATAGGCTCTACAAACATCTATAGGCTCTACATGACACATCTATAGGCTCTACATGACACATCTATAGGCCCTGCATCTATAGGCTCTACATGACACATCTATAGGCTCTACATCTATAGGCTCTACATGACACATCTATAGGCTCTACATGACACATCTATAGGCTACGTCGATAGGCTCTACATCGATAGGCTGTCTGACAATATTGACTTATTTACGTTTTGTGAGTGTGTGTGTGTGTGTGTGTGTGTGTGAGTGTGTGTGTGTGTGTGTGTGAGTGTGTGTGTGTGGGCCTTCAAGGAGGCAAGCTGTTGGTGAAGGTGGAGGTGGAGGAGGTGTAGTGGTGGTGTAGTGGTGGTGGAGGTGGTGTAGTGGTGGTGGAGGAGGTGGTGTAGTGGTGGTGGAGGAGGTGTAGTGGTGGTGGAGGTGGAGGTGGAGGTGGTGTAGTGGTGGTGGAGGTGGAGGTGGTGGTGGAGGTGATCTCACCGCTAGAGGGGCTGTGCGATGATAAATGTGCTCTCCTGGCGGTTGTGGAGCGCGGGGCTCTGATTGGCCGGCCAGCCACTCAGCGAGCAGCCTTTTGTCTGGAGGTCCCAGCCTCGGAGGATTTGCATATTAGAAAGACAGACTCCCATTCAGGACGACAGCACGGCCTGTCTGTCTGCGCCTGTCTGTCTGCGCGCTCACACAGAGCTAATTATGTACCTCTGGAAATTAAAAAACTGAAGAAAAAACCGAAAACGAAATGAAACATTAACATTTACGGATGAGGACACACACACACATGCACACACACACACATGCACACACACACGCACACATGCACACACACATGCACACATGCACACATGCACACATGCACACACACGCATGCACATACATGCACACACACACACACATGCGCACACATGCACACACATGCACACACACACGCACACACACGCACACACACACACACATGCACACACATGCACACGCACACACATGCACACACATGCACACACACACACATGCACACACACACACACACACACACACACTCTGCTGGGAGCGATGTCACGTTTTCTCTTTGTTGCGGATGATGCAAACGCTGGTAACACCGAGAAGTACCTAGCGCTCTCTCTCTGGCTCTCTAGGTCTCTCTAGGTCTCTCCGTCTCTCTCCTTCTCTCTTTCTCTCTCTCTCTCTCTAGGTCTCTCTGTCTGTCTCTCTCTCCTTCTCTCTCTCTCTAGGTCTCTCTATGTCTCTCTCTAGGTCTCTCTGTCTCTCTCTTTCTCTCTCTCTAGGTCTCTCTGTCTCTCTCTCCTCTCTCTCTCTAGGTCTCTGTCTCTGTCTCTCTAGGTCTCTCTCTCTCGCTCTCTCCTTCTCTCTCTCTCTAGGTCTCTGTCTCTAGGTCTCTCTCTCTCTAGGTCTCTCTAGGTCTCTCTCTCTCTAGGTCTCTCTATGTCTCTATAGGTTTCTCTAGGTCTCTCTCTCTCTCTAAGTCTCTCTATGTCTCTATAGGTCTCTCTATGTCTCTATAGGTCTCTCTAGGCCTCTCTCTCTTGACACATGTTTTGAACAGGCAGTAAATTCAGGCACCACAGTGGGGGGGGGGAGGGGAGGTGAGAGATGTTTGGGTTGGGGGTCAGAGCGAGTGTGTGCGTGCGGGAACAGAACACAACAACAACAACAGTCCCGCCTGAAGTGACAGCCGCTGATGATGAACGGCTTGTTAATCTTATCAATTAAAGTTGTTGGGTATGCAAATCACACATGACACAGCGTGAACCTCGAGCCAGCCTCAATCCTGAGGCCCCCCGAGGCCGGAGATGTTCTGTTAAGCTCGACGTGAGGACGGCGTCTCACCCGGTACTCTTTGGACAGCCGCTTCATCTTGTTGTTGAGCAGGAAGTAGACGGCGAGCGTGTGGCATGCCCGGTTGGTGAGCACGGCGCTCAGAACCTCGCTGTGCTTGTAGCCCATCCTCTCGGTCATGTGCAGCAGGACCGTGTGGTTGATCTCCTCGATGTGGATCCTGCGCACACACATGGAGACACACGGAGAGAGGATCGACACGTGTTTAAAAACACAGCAACCCGAGGACACGCGTGTCACTAACAGAAGATCCGTGACGAGGGGACGCACCTGTTCAGGTACGGCGCTCCCGTGTTCTTATTGGCCAGCTGGAGCCAGGAGTCGGCCATCACCTGGTGGATGTTGGGCCTCTTGGCTGGGTCGGGTTCCAGAAGCTTCTTCAACAGGCAGATGGCGGCTGGACACGCACACACACACACACGCACACACACACACACGCGCACGCGCACACGCACACACACACACACTTAGTGTTGCGCTAGTCTCTCCATTGTATTCCCAACAGCACTTTATGTATGTTGATATAACTACATACATATTATTTGTTTAGTTATTAGTTATAAGTACCACTGTTGACCCTCACGACCCCGACCCTCACAACCTTGACCCTAACGACCACCGACCCTAACGACCCCCGACCCTAACGACCACCGACCCTAACGACCCCCAACCCTAACGACCCCCAACTCTAACGTTAGCGTAACGTTTGTCACCTGACTTCTCCCGGTCACCTGCTCACAGTTTGACACACCTCCGTGTGTTAAACTGTATTAGTTGGTTAGTTCCTGGTTAGTTCCCGTTTCTTTCTGACTGTCGGATGTCGGAGTGAAGTTCTCCCCTCGGCGTCGACCCTCCATCAGGCCCTGCCCCCCCCCCCCGCCCCCCACCCCCCCCAAGCAAGCTGTGACTCGAGACGCCTCCCAACCCTCCCGAGTTGACGCCTCCCAAACCCTCATTTGCGTATAAGAAGCGTCGCCGTGCGACATGCCTGCCTGACGTTGCTGAGTGCTCTTTACATTTCACCGCTGCTACCAAGCCAGTCCAAGTGCCAAGAATCTGTTGTCGCATTCGCATTGTGCTTCTTGTGGGCATCGTGCCGGCGTGCCGTTGAGCAACAAGCATAGTTGAGTGGCAGCTGCACAATGTCATAAAAATGTCTGTAGACACTCCTCGTCTGTCTATCGTAAGGATCGTAAACACGCCGCTCGGACCGGATTCTGCACGTGCAGAAGCCACGGGCACAAAGTGTGTTCAGACACGCTGACGAATTAGCCCTCGTTTTGTGTCGCGCAGGACGCCAGAGTCGTATCATCGGCTCTACGCGCTCAGAAGTCGTAAAGAATTCATGTCATGTGAAACACCGCAATCTGTCGTCTTCCCATGAGGCGACACGATGTCTCTGCTTTGGCTCCGGTCTCCGTCCACGCGTGAGTTGAGATGTGAGGCGTGTTTACCTGTCGACAGAGACGGCGGCAGGGGGTTCATCTCCTTGTCCACCATCTTCTGGTGCAGCGCCCGCAGGCTGAAGGGCTCCACGGTGAAGGGCAGCGCGCCCCGGCATCTATCATGTCCAGCCTGCAGGAGGACACACACACACAAACACCACACACACACACACACACACACACACACACACACACACACACACACCACCACCCACCACCCGCACCCACCACCACCACCACCCTGTGTGGTAGCTAGTGGCGGCGTGGGGGCGGGGCAAGGGGGCGGGGCGGGGACTCACATGGACCACACGTCCACCTTGGGTCCGTACTTCTTCCTGGACAGCAGCTCTGGGGCCGCGTAGGCCGGGCTGCCACACTGGGTACTGAACGGGTCGGAGTAGCCGAGGATACCCGCGCAGTTACTCAGCCCGAAGTCTGCAGAGAGGAGGAGGAGGAGGAGAAGAGGAGAAGAGGAGGAGGAGGGGAGGAGGAGGGAGAAGAGGAGGGGGAGGAGGAAGAGGAGAGAGGAGGAGAGGAGAGGAGGAGGGTGAGGAGAAGAGGAGGAGGGGGAGGAGAAGAGGAGGAGGAGGGGAAGAGGAGGAGGGGGAGGAGGAGGAGGAGGGGGAGGAGAAGAGGAGGAGGGGGAGGAGAGTGTGTGAGTGTGAGCGTGGGCGTGGGTTCAGGGGCGCCGCTGTCTCACCACAGACCAGCACACCCAGCTCATCACAACACAGATCTGATCTGCAGCATTGTGAAATACAAGAGCTACATGAGTATTATATTAGGCTCTATTAATATCAGCATTGTGAAATACATGTACACCAATATATTTTTCTCGTTTTTTATATTGATATAAGATGAGATAAGATAAGATAGAACTTTATTAATCCAAAAGGGAATTCTTGTGCCAGGTTGCATATAAATAACAGATTTACACATTTACAGTAGGTCTACGTAAAAAAATATAGGTAAGATAAGATATTCAGTCCACGAAAACTATTTAGCAATAATTTAAGTGTAATAAAACTGTAATAATAATAATAATGGTTATAGGAAGCATTGCACATGATAAAAAGAATATTAAGAATATTGCACACGATGATGAGAGGAGATGAGAGGTAATATTGCAAGGTAATATTTAGAGATAACATGATATTAATAATATAGCACATGATATTGAGAGTATTGCACATGATGTTGGGTAGTAATATTAATATTGTACGTGATACTGAGAAAAATGCACATGATGCCTATTTGTATATATGGCTTGTTGTTTATATGCTTATTGGTTTATATTTCTCATTCCTGCCGCTCTTTTTGCTGTAAATACTGTAAATATTGTGGATATTCTGGTCCATCCAATTCGTGATATTTGGATTGTTCTGCATCCTGCATCCTGCATGTGTGTGTGTGTGACAAATAAACATCTTGAAACTTGAGCTGGTGTTAGTGTTGTGAAATACAAACGTTCTGTGAGTATTACATGTATATTGGGCTGTATTAATATGAGCACGAGTATAATTAGTAAAGTTATTGTGTTACCTATGAGCTTGATGTTGTCCTGCTCGTCCAACAGAAGGTTCTCTATCTTCAGGTCCCTGGAAGACAAACAGAGAGGGGTCAGGGGTCATATTTAGAGACAGCGTTAACACAATCATATGCCTCAACCCCCCCCCCCCCCACCCCTGTCTGCATACAATGGACCCATCGCCACGGCATGAATACAAGTAGTATCCTTGATAAGAGCGTTGGAGGGTGGAGGGTTGGAGGGTGGAGGGTTTGATGGGTGGGGGTGGAGTCTGGCCCCCCCACCCACCACCAACACCAGCGCTACATGTGGGTCACGCTGGCCTACAGCGTCTCCCTCTGTCCTGGTAATCCTGTTACCCAGGAGCCCACAACACAAAACCCTTCATACAAGACACTCAAGTCTCAGGCCCTGATAACTGTGAGAACATCAACGTCCCTGGGAGGGGAAAATATGCTGAATGGGTATTCATTCACTCCCGCAGTAGCCTTCTAAATGAGCGTCACATCTTCATCTCATCTTCATCTTCATGCTCCTCAGTCTCCCGGTGGGCGGCGCCATCAGATCATTGATGGATTAAGAAATGACACATTTAGGGATTCAAATCCCTGTCTGTCTGAGGGGACTGAAGTCTTAAGCCTGTGAGAGAAGCTCTCACAGGCTGGAGGATCTGGAGGATTTGAGCCTCAGGACCAACG
>PIJE02000392.1:216657-261657 GCA_002895965.2 Coryphaenoides rupestris | reverse complement strand
CACACCACACAATGTCTGGTCCTGAGGCTCAAATCCTCCAGATCCTCCAGCCTGTGAGAGCTTCTCTCACAGGCTTAAGACTTCAGTCCCCTCAGACAGACAGGGATTTGAATCCCTAAATGTGTCATTTCTTAATCCATCAATGATCTGATGGCGCCGCCCACCGGGAGACTGAGGAGCATGAAGATGAAGATGAGATGAAGATGTGACGCTCATTTAGAAGGCTACTGCGGGAGTGAATGAATACCCATTCAGCATATTTTCCCCTCCCAGGGACGTTGATGTTCTCACAGTTATCAGGGCCTGAGACTTGAGTGTCTTGTATGAAGGGTTTTGTGTTGTGGGCTCCTGGGTAACAGGATTACCAGGACAGAGGGAGACGCTGTAGGCCAGCGTGACCCACATGTAGCGCTGGTGTTGGTGGTGGGTGGGGGGGCCAGACTCCACCCCCACCCATCAAACCCTCCACCCTCCAACCCTCCACCCTCCAACGCTCTTATCAAGGATACTACTTGTATTCATGCCGTGGCGATGGGTCCATTGTATGCAGACAGGGGTGGGTGGGGGGGGGGGGGTTGAGGCATATGATTGTGTTAACGCTGTCTCTAAATATGACCCCTGACCCCTCTCTGTTTGTCTTCCAGGGACCTGAAGATAGAGAACCTTCTGTTGGACGAGCAGGACAACATCAAGCTCATAGGTAACACAATAACTTTACTAATTATACTCGTGCTCATATTAATACAGCCCAATATACATGTAATACTCACAGAACGTTTGTATTTCACAACACTAACACCAGCTCAAGTTTCAAGATGTTTATTTGTCACACACACACACATGCAGGATGCAGGATGCAGAACAATCCAAATATCACGAATTGGATGGACCAGAATATCCACAATATTTACAGTATTTACAGCAAAAAGAGCGGCAGGAATGAGAAATATAAACCAATAAGCATATAAACAACAAGCCATATATACAAATAGGCATCATGTGCATTTTTCTCAGTATCACGTACAATATTAATATTACTACCCAACATCATGTGCAATACTCTCAATATCATGTGCTATATTATTAATATCATGTTATCTCTAAATATTACCTTGCAATATTACCTCTCATCTCCTCTCATCATCGTGTGCAATATTCTTAATATTCTTTTTATCATGTGCAATACTTCCTATAACCATTATTATTATTATTACAGTTTTATTACACTTAAATTATTGCCAAATAGTTTTCGTGGACTGAATATCTTATCTTACCTATATTTTTTTACGTAGACCTACTGTAAATGTGTAAATCTGTTATTTATATGCAACCTGGCACAAGAATTCCCTTTTGGATTAATAAAGTTCTATCTTATCTTATCTCATCTTATATCAATATAAAAAACGAGAAAAATATATTGGTGTACATGTATTTCACAATGCTGATATTAATAGAGCCTAATATAATACTCATGTAGCTCTTGTATTTCACAATGCTGCAGATCAGATCTGTGTTGTGATGAGCTGGGTGTGCTGGTCTGTGGTGAGACAGCGGCGCCCCTGAACCCACGCCCACGCTCACACTCACACACTCTCCTCCCCCTCCTCCTCCTCCTCTCCCTCCTACCACAGACCAGCACACCCAGCTCATCACAACACAGATCTGATCTGCAGCATTGTGAAATACAAGAGCTACATGAGTATTATATTAGGCTCTATTAATATCAGCATTGTGAAATACATGTACACCAATATATTTTTCTCGTTTTTTATATTGATATAAGATGAGATAAGATAAGATAGGCGAGGGGGTGTGGGGGGTTGCGCTTCGGGGGGGGCAGGCAGAAAATAAACGAGGAGGGCAGGGGGTGGCGGGCGGGAGGGCTGAAACGCTACTCCTAATGTCCCTCGATGGGGTGGTGGTGGTGGTGGTGTGTGTGTGGTGGTGTGGGGGCGAGGGAGTGTGTGTGTGTGTGTGTGTGTGTGTCTGCAGGCTCTCTCTCCCTCCTCCTCCTCTTCCTCCTCCTCCCTCCCTCCTCCTCTCCTCCTCCCTCCTCCTCCTCTTCCTCCTCCTCCTCCTCCTCCTCCTCCCCCTCTCCCTCCTCCCCTCCTCCTCTCTCCTCTTCTCCTCCTCCTCCTCCTCTCTGCAGACTTCGGGCTGAGTAACTGCGCGGGTATCCTCGGCTACTCCGACCCGTTCAGTACCCAGTGTGGCAGCCCGGCCTACGCGGCCCCAGAGCTGCTGTCCAGGAAGAAGTACGGACCCAAGGTGGACGTGTGGTCCATGTGAGTCCCCGCCCCGCCCCCTTGCCCCGCCCCCACGGACCCTCACACCCCACCCTCATACGTAGCGTGTTGAGGATGGAGCCGTGACGCAAGCGGTGTGTGTGTGTGTGTGTGTGTGTGTGTGTGTGTGGTGTGTGTGTGTGTGTGTGTCTCCTGCAGCGGCGTGAACATGTACGCCATGCTAACGGGGACGCTGCCCTTCACCGTGGAGCCCTTCAGCCTGCGGGCGCTGCACCAGAAGATGGTGGACAAGGAGATGAACCCCCTGCCGCCGTCTCTGTCGACAGGTAAACACGCCTCACATCTCAACTCACGCGTGGACGGAGACCGGAGCCAAAGCAGAGACATCGTGTCGCCTCATGGGAAGACGACAGATTGCGGTGTTTCACATGACATGAATTCTTTACGACTTCTGAGCGCGTAGAGCCGATGATACGACTCTGGCGTCCTGCCGCGACACAAAACGAGGGCTAATTCGTCAACGGTGTCTGAACACACTTTGTGCCCGTGGCTTCTGCACGTGCAGAATCCGGTCCGAGCGGCGTGTTTACGATCCTTACGATAGACAGACGAGGAGTGTCTACAGACATTTTTATGACATTGTGCAGCTGCCACTCAACTATGCTTGTTGCTCAACGGCACGCCGGCACGATGCCCACAAGAAGCACAATGCGAATGCGACAACAGATTCTTGGCACTTGGACTGGCTTGGTAGCAGCGGTGAAATGTAAAGAGCACTCAGCAACGTCAGGCAGGCATGTCGCACGGCGACGCTTCTTATACGCAAATGAGGGTTTGGGAGGCGTCAACTCGGGAGGGTTGGGAGGCGTCTCGAGTCACAGCTTGCTTGGGGGGGGTGGGGGGCGGGGCGGGGTGCGGGGGGCAGGGCCTGATGGAGGGTCGACGCCGAGGGGAGAACTTCACTCCGACATCCGACAGTCAGAAAGAAACGGGAACTAACCAGGAACTAACCAACTAATACAGTTTAACACACGGAGGTGTGTCAAACTGTGAGCAGGTGACCGGGAGAAGTCAGGTGACAAACGTTACGCTAACGTTAGAGTTGGGGGTCGTTAGGGTTGGGGGTCGTTAGGGTCGGTGGTCGTTAGGGTCGGGGGTCGTTAGGGTCGGTGGTCGTTAGGGTCAAGGTTGTGAGGGTCGGGGTCGTGAGGGTCAACAGTGGTACTTATAACTAATAACTAAACAAATAATATGTATGTAGTTATATCAACATACATAAAGTGCTGTTGGGAATACAATGGAGAGACTAGCGCAACACTAAGTGTGTGTGTGTGTGCGTGTGCGCGTGCGCGTGTGTGTGTGTGTGCGTGTGTGTGTGTGTGCGTGTCCAGCCGCCATCTGCCTGTTGAAGAAGCTTCTGGAACCCGACCCAGCCAAGAGGCCCAACATCCACCAGGTGATGGCCGACTCCTGGCTCCAGCTGGCCAATAAGAACACGGGAGCGCCGTACCTGAACAGGTGCGTCCCTCGTCACGGATCTTCTGTTAGTGACACGCGTGTCCTCGGGTTGCTGTGTTTTTAAAACACGTGTCGATCCTCTCTCCGTGTGTCTCCATGTGTGTGCGCAGGATCCACATCGAGGAGATCAACCACACGGTCCTGCTGCACATGACCGAGAGGATGGGCTACAAGCACAGCGAGGTTCTGAGCGCCGTGCTCACCAACCGGGCATGCCACACGCTCGCCGTCTACTTCCTGCTCAACAACAAGATGAAGCGGCTGTCCAAAGAGTACCGGGTGAGACGCCGTCCTCACGTCGAGCTTAACAGAACATCTCCGGCCTCGGGGGGCCTCAGGATTGAGGCTGGCTCGAGGTTCACGCTGTGTCATGTGTGATTTGCATACCCAACAACTTTAATTGATAAGATTAACAAGCCGTTCATCATCAGCGGCTGTCACTTCAGGCGGGACTGTTGTTGTTGTTGTGTTCTGTTCCCGCGGGCGCTTGGCTGACACACCGGTTGCTCACGCTGCGGTGGAATGTGTGCGTGTGTGTGTTGCAGGAGATGCAGTACAAGGAGAAGAAGACGGAGAAGAATGAATACTTCCAGACGCAGTGGAGGAAGCACGTGGACAAGGTGACCATCCCCCCCAAGCAGACCCCTGTCTACCTGGCGGCCAGCAAAGGGCCCAGCAAGGAGAAGAAACACCGGACGGGTGAGTCCTGCGGCCCCGACGGGTTTTTTCTGTACGACAGACGACCCTAAAGCGACCCTAACCCTGACCTGTGGTGCTCCCCAGGCCTGCTGAGGGCCATCACCGGAGGTCACCGCGCCTCCCCGCTGGCGCCGCCGGGCACCGTGGCGTCGTCGTCCATGGAGTACCTAGAGATCCACCCGATGTTCCCCACCACGCCGCAGCAGCGCCGGCGGCTGGCCACGCTGCCGCCGCAGCTCAACACAAGCCCCGAGCACAACGTCCCCGCGCCGCCCGCGCCCTCCCCCATCGGCATGCACTCCTTCGACTCGCTCGCCAAGGCGGAGCAGATGGAGGACGCACCCCCGTCCGTCACGCCGTGGTACAAGCTGACCAACGGCACCTTCTCGCCGCCGCGCCACGTCTCCGCCTTCCACCCGGACTCCTCCTACCTGAAGAAGGCCACCATCCCCAGCCCGCCCGTGCTCATCGCCAACCCGCTGCCCAAGAAGCGTGCGTCGTCCGACTGGTGTGGCTCCTCGGACACCAGCGGCAGCCCGCCAAGCGCGGTCGGCAGCCCGCCGGGGGGCTCCGCCTTCAGCCCGCCCAAGTCCGCCTTCAGCCCGCTCAACCCGTGCTCCGCGTTCAGCCCCCCGTCACACACCAGCGGCGGTGGGGCCGGAGGCGGGGGCGGGGCCAGCAGCGACCCCGACAGCCCCACCCACCGGGGCGGGCGCTTCCCCTACATGGGCATCGGACAGATCCTGAGGAAGAAAGCGCCGCTGCAGCCGTTCAGCTTCCGGGCGGAGCAGGTGGTGGAGCAACCCGCGGAGGACCTGGTGTCCCCGCCCCCCTACCCCATGCAGACCCGCCTCTGTGCGTCGGGCGCCCTCAAGACGCTGTGCTAATGTCCGACACTTTTATAAGAAAATCATAATAATACTAATTTTAAAAAGCGAGGAGGAGGAGGAGACGTCCCAGCGGCCTTCTGGACTCGACGTGTTCGTTCGTTTGTTTCGTGGTGATTCGTGACTCGCTCACTCTTTCAAGAACTGTAAATACAACGCAAACAGGAAGAGGAGGGAACCAGACTTTACACCCGGATGTGATGTCATCTCTTAGTGATGTCATCTCTGAGTGATGTCGTCTCTGAGTGATGTCGTCTCTGAGTGATGTCGTCTCTTAGTGATGTCGTCTCTTAGTGATGTCGTCTCTTAGTGATGTCATCTCTGAGTGGCGTCATCTCATCCGCCAGACCCTGGTTGTGTCAGGAGATCTGAACCTCCGTGATACGTGCTGGAGGAGGGACAGGAAGTCCAGTGGGATTACCGAGGAGGTGCACACGCACACATACGCACACACGGCTACGACACTGTATTATAACAATAACCTGACCGGGGCCCGGGCCCTCGCGCATAACGTTGCTGTAACCGATGACAACCGAGACTGATTCCAACCAGCCAAAAGCCCCCGACCCCTTCCCCAGAGCCCGCCGAGGTGTATTATTAACAATGTCGATGTGTTTCCTCTGTCGTTTCCTGTGTGTGTGTGTGTGTGTGTGTGTGTGTACTTTGTAAAGATAACTACCTTCCAGCTCGCTGGCACTATAATCCTTAATGCTGTCTCGAGGAGGGAGAATAGCCGCACTGTCGGAAAAAAAAATAAATACCAAAACCTACGGCGTCGAGGTGTCACCTCTCCGTTCCTTACCTCACACGTTTTTATAGAGAATTGAACAAACGTTAACTGTGTTTAACTTTTCACGTCGACGACGGTTGAATCGACACACGAGAGAGGATAGAAAAGTAGGGACCATTGGAAGGTGCGTGGAGCGACGCGCGCTACGCCCTCGCTCCAAAGTGTGGCTTCACTTGTTCGTGTCTCCGGCCTTACGAGTCGGAGGAGGTCCCCAGGAGCCTCCCTCCTGGAGGGAGGGAGGGAGGGAGGCTCCTGGGGACCTCCTCCCCAATTCCGGAAGGTCTACCGTGAGCCCGTTGTCCGTCTTAACGCTGTCGTCTGTGCAATAGTCCCTAAGTGTTATAACTGCAGTGCCGAGGATTTGCCGAGAACCGGCGTTCTGAGAATGTTGGGGAAAGTATTCAACTCCGGTATTCGAGTACAACTCCGGTCCGGTCCGGTCCGGTCGTCAGAAACTCTCCCCTCTCCTGACGCCTCTCTCACACACACACACACACACACACACACACACACACACACACACACACACACACACACACACACACACACACACACACACACACACACACACACACACACACACACACGAGGTGCTTCGAACCCGCGACCGGACCGACGGCGTCGAGGTGCGGGGCCAGGACGTCGTGTCCACTGTACAACTGGAATATTGCATGCAAACTTTTGTGTATTTTCAAACGCATCGTCACCTTTTTTTGTAAGACGTGTCTTTTGTAAGTGTTGTTGTGGGTTGTCATGGAGATTGTTGCAGGGGGGTGGGGCTTTTGTATGGTTTTTATAACAGATAGCTTTGTTTTGAGTGTCGACAGATTTCTATGCTGTATGAAATATTTTAAATATTTATACCGAATCCGTGCCTCCGTCTGCTCTTTGTACAGTAAAGCACCTTAAGACCCCTCTGGGTTAGTGATCCAAACTAAATATATAACAGATATTATATATCACATGATCCCATGATCAGCCCAGTGATAATGATCTGTGTAATAATAGTAATATTAATAATAATCATAATGTTGTGGTAACCTTAAGCTGCTCTGAGCGCAGGTTCAATGAAGGCAACCTCGTCTCACACAGCTGCCGTGAGACAGCCGTGGTGGTAAAGAGACCCTCGCAACAGCTGAGAGACACTTTGGTGCTGGCTTAGACACACACACACACACACACACACACACACACACACACACACACACACCACACACACACACACACACACACACACACACACACACACACATCTAATCTATTCAGCTGCTTCCTGCTTCACATCATAAACCTCTTTTGGTAACTCGGTCCCATTGAGACAAAATTGGGTATTCTCAAATCTCAGCAACACACACGCACACACACACACACTCCCACCACAGCTAGGATGCCTCACAGGAGGGCAACACGCTTACTCACACACACCCCATCGCAAACACAGCCCCCCATTTCTCACACACACACACCACACACACACACACACACACACACACACACAGGGTCTCTTTCAGTTAAATGGGCGTGGCTAAGCCGCCTAACACCCTGAGAGTGGGAGCCGGACTGGACTGAACTAGACTAGACTGGACTAGACTGGACTGGACTAGACTAGACTGGACTGGAGTAGACTGGACTAGACTAGACTGGACGAGACTGGACTGGAGTAGACTGGACTAGACAGGACTAAACTTGACGGGACTAGACTGGACTAGACTAGACTGGACTGGACTAGACTAGACTGGAGTAGACTAGACTAGACAGGACTAGACTAGACTGGACTGGACTGGACCCTACAGAAAACAAACCATAAGACCGGTCTGGACATCAAAGGGTAAATATATAATGTGTATACAGTATACTGTATGTACTGTATATATATATACAGTATATATACATATACTGTATATGTCTTCTGGCACTGAACCAAAGGCAAGAAGTAACTCGTCTTAGTTTCTGTTAATCTGGTGATTGCAGTGAAATTAACTGGACCTGTGAAGGAATCTATCGATCAACGACCAAACAAAGCTACAAACGTGGAGTATGATTATTATTAATATAATACAATATAATATAATATGATATAATATAATATACAAGGAGATTTGGGGACTGGAACCAGTTAGGTCCAAGTCCAATACTACCTGGACCGTTCTGGTCTGCTTAGTTACACCGATCACCCTGATCCTCATCAGTCATCAGACCCCCTGCTGGTCACATGCACACACACACCCACACACAGATGCACAGCACTAGGGAACCAGCGGACCTCTCTAATGAACTCCGGGGCTTTGGGCGCTCAGAGAGGATGAGTTGAGACTTCCTGTTGTGTTCAGATGACCGACACGCTACACATGTGTACCTGGGTGTCCCCGGGGGTCAGACTGGGTGGATGCCACCCCAACCCCCACCCCACCAGGAGGGAGGGTGGGGGTCGTCCCCAGAAGCATTGGACCAGGAGTAACCGAAGCCTCACCCCCTCTGTCATTAACATGGAACCTGATCAATTAAAAAATATATCATTACATTTTTATAAGAGGAAGGGCACCTCGTAAACAGCAGAGGAACGAGATTAAAGTCTCTAGATTAGTCGTTATCGAATGATTAATTTAGAAGACAAGACTACAGCTCCAATGTGATGAAAACATGACTTATTTTACATTTGTATTTTTTATTTCTTTAGTTGGGGAAAATTGCAACACATTTAACATTCAAACACATTCTACGTGTTTATCTGCTGTGAATACATTGGATGTTTTATTCCACGAGATATAAAAGGAGATGTTTTGGAGTCTGTGGCCGCTCCCTAAAACCTCTCAAAACAGGCAGCACAGCCCAATCAAAGCGCAGCGCTCGGCCAATAGGAACGCAGAATCTGTGGCAACAGCGGCGTCAAGCCTGGCCGCCATTGGCCGGGCGGCCCCCGTACAGGAAGGCCCCTGATTGGCCGATCGTGAGCCGAGGCTTCATTGCCTCCATGGCAACATGGCTTCCTTATTGCTCAGGGAAGGTGAGAGGAGGCGGGAGGAAGGAGACGACTCAGACACTAGCGCTGCATAATTCATCCTTTGTCCCAGAGCGCCTGTAGAGCAGCCTGTAGCCCGTGTGTGTGTGTGTGTGTGTGTGCGTGCGTGTGCATGTGTGCGTGTGTGTGCGTGTGCATGTGTGTGCGTGTGTGTGCATGTGTGTGTGCATGTGTGTGTGCGTGTGCATGTGTGTGCGTGTGCATGTGTGTGTCCTGGTTTGGCTGAGGGTGAGGGTGAGGCTGAGGGTGAGGATGAGGCTGAGGGTGATTGGTTCACAGGGGAAGGGTGAATGGGTTGAAGGCGGTGCAATAGTTACACATCAGGGTGTAAGAGCGGGAGCCGCCGGTCTGAGCTCCGTCTCCCCCGCCGTCCTTCTCCTGCTGTCCCCGCACACCGTGTTTGTCCCCGCAGGACGCCCCCCTGGAGACGCGCTCACCGCCGCAATCTACAGGCCGTCCCCCACCCCCCCTGGCCAGCGTCACCCCCCAGCGCCCGAGCAGACTCAGCAGGACGCTCTATGAGGCACTGGAGTCGGCCACACTTCATGACAACAACAACATCAAGCAACCAGACAAACAAATAAACATGCTGTTGGTTGTTTTTTTACCTCCGGAGACTGAGGATGATCTCAACAGGGCGGGGGAGGGGAGAGAGGCGGGGTTAGGGGGGCGAGCAAAACAGATTAGGGTCTGGAGGAGGAGGAGGAGGAGAGGGAGGAGAGAGAGAGAGAGAGGGAGGGAGGAGGGGCCGGCTGGCTGGCTGTGTGTCGGGCGGTAAACACGGTGACGACATGGCAACAGGCAGCACGGCGCGCGGAGCACGTGCCGTCAGTTGCCATAGCAACCTGCCCTTGGATACAGCGCGCTGGTTGGCCCATCGTACTGTTGTCTGATGAAACCTGGGGGGGGGGGGGTAGGACCGCCTGGTAGCAAGTGTTGCTAGGCACATAGCATCACTGGTGTAAACACACACACACACCTCCTCCTCCCTCCTCCTCCTCCCTCCACTGCTGCTCCTCCCTCCTCCTCCTCCTCCTCCTCCTCCTCCTCAACTGAAGCCAGATTAAGATACTTAATTTAGTGGGATTCATTCCCGGGTCATCTGTTGAACACACGACACGCAGACGCTCGGAGTGGAAGACATGTTTTTATTTTGACCGTTTGATCACGAGACGACCTCGGGTCAAGAGGTCGCCTTTACCTCTGAACAAAACACACCGGTACTGTGGAAGCATGCCGTACCGGGAACCAGGTACCAGGTACAACAAGGAGCAGAACAAAGAGAGGGGGGTGTGTGTGTGTGTGTGTGTGTGTGTGACCTCACCACACCGGTCAGATCGATACAGCAATGTGCTTACTCTGCACCTCGCTGAGAGCCAGTCCCGGGCACCAATCAACACACACACACACACGCACACACGCACACGCTCCATCACAGCATACAGGGGAGGAAGGGAGGGTGCGGGCGGGGCTGAGGGAGGGGGGGTTAGCGGCACCGCGAGCTAAAGCGACACGGCTGATTGATTACAGGAGCCCTGTGAGCAGCAGGCTTTGTCTCAACACCGAACAAAGAGAGGCACAAGTGTGTGTGTGTGTGTGTGTGTGTGTGTGTGTGTGTGTGTGTGTGTGTGTGTGTGTGTGTGTGTGTGAGAGAGAGAATGTGTGTGTGAGAGAGTGTGTGTGAGAGTGTGTCTGTGTGTCTGTCTCTCTGTCTCTCTGTCTCTCTCTCTCTCTCTCTCTCTCATGGTTCCTCCTCCACCACCAGTCCGTTCTCCAGCTTGTTGAGCCTCTGGGCCATGGACACCACCAGTGTCTTCATCTGGGGGACGAGGGGGGGGGGGGTAGACGGGAGTCAGGAGACAGGAGACAGGACAAGAGGACAGAATGAGAAGGAGGCGGGGGGGAGGAGGGGTGAGGAGGGGGGAGGACGGAGCAGCCACCCGGCAGCAGCAGCAGGGGGAGAACATTTGGAGGAGACTAATAAATCGGTGGAGGGCAACGGTGTAGGAGAGATCGTCGTTAAAGCCCAACACACGTCCAGGACACGCAGAGAGAGACAGGAGGACACAGAGAGAGAGAGAGACAGGAAGACAGAGAGAGAGAGACAGGAAGACAGAGAAGAGAGAGAGAGAGACGAGAGAGAGACCGAGAGAGAGACCGAGAGAGACAGGGAGACACAGAGAGAGAGAGACAGGAAGACAGAGAGAGAGACATGGAGACACAGAGAGAGACAGGGAGACACAGAGAGAGACAGGGAGACAGTAAGACAGAGAGAGAGAGAGAGAGACAGGAAAACAGCGAGAGAGAGAGAGAGACAGGAAGACACAGAGAGAGAGAGAGAGACAGGAGGACACAGAGAGAGAGACAGGGAGACAGAGAGAGAGGCAGGAAAACACAGAGAGAGAGAGAGACAGGAAGGCATGAACGCGAGCGGTCAGGACGTCTCAGTGTCCGTCCGTCCGTCCAGACGGTCAGGCGTCCGGACGACTGCTCTGCACCAATAGCAGCCCAGCCCTCAGAGCGTTCAGTCCTCCGTATCCCAGAGGTGAGGCAGGACATGTGATCATCACATTCATATGAGCTCACTGAAGACATCTCATGACTGACAGACGAGATGAGTCAAGCCATTGATCAGCCAAGTGAGAGAGCAATACAAGGTCATAAACTGACGTTATTTACATTTTAATGATCGATTATTAACGTTCTGCTCAATAGTTTCTCTGCTTTAGTCTCGGGTAAACCATTACGACATTACACCGAATGATTCATGGGAATAAAAAAGAAGAGATTCAACAGATAATAGAAATTGTTAGCGGCTCCCCGAGGCGAACCCACACACTTCAATTATTATCATCTGTACTGATAATAAGAGCAAAGATAAAACATAGTTGGCAAGAATAAAGTATAATAAAGTATAATAAAGTATAATAAAGTGTACACACACGCACGCACGCACACCACACACACACACACACACACTAAATAAGGGAGAAAGGGAGAAATAAGGGACAAAGACAGGTGATGTCTGAGAAGGTTCTGATGGAAGATTTGAGGAGCATTGGTGATGTCATGAAACCAATCGACGGGGAATCAGCGTTCTTTATAATCTAATCCTGATCTCAAACGTGACACAAAAACAAAAACTAAAACGCCACGCGGTTGACACGTTGATCCTCCCGGACGCTCAGGATCATCACAACATGTTTTCCTCACCAAACCGAACTGAGATTCCTCCACATGCCCTCCGCCTCTATTGTCCTGTGTGTGTGTGTGTGTGTGTGTGTGTGTGTGTGTGTGTGTGTGTGTGTGTGTGTGTGTGCGTTTGCGCGCGGACGCCAGCACCACCTACTGGCCGAGTGGCGGAACGCCGGCTGTTTTCTAAAGAGGAGACAAAGGCTTCGTAGGAATGAATCACGGGAAGGGATGAGGTCATTGATGGGAATAGGTCGAGTTCCGTGGAAATGGAGGTACTCATCCCACAATGACGCAATTAAAGATGAACACAATACATACACGAGTGGTCGCTTTCACAACAGTACTGTACCAGTTACTGTGCGTGTGGTAAATATTAAAATAAAGAATGAACCCCTTATTGAAGACATACGCCGTCGGGGGAGGGCGTCTGGTACAGAGCGGCCAGGCGCTACGATGATGTCATCGCCTAGCCAGACTCAGACCACAGCTGTGAGCGCGGTCACCTCCAGGATGTGGACCACGTTCAGGAAACTATTTCAGGGTTAGGTGGTGTCTTGCTCAGGGACACCTCCACACTTAGCTAGGAGGAGCAGGTAGGGTTAGGTGGTGTCTTGCTCAGGGACACCTCCACACTTAGCTAGGGGGAGCAGGTAGGGTTAGGTGGTGTCTTGCTCAGGGAGACCTCCACACTTAGCTAGGAGGAGCAGGTAGGGTTAGGTGGTGTCTTGCTCAGGGACACCTCCACACTTAGCTAGAAGGAGCAGGTAGGGTGAGGTGGTGTCTTCCTCTTCCTTATCAAATCAAACAGAGTGGCCAATATTTGAAGAATCAATTGCAACATCCTCCATCTACCTGTACAACAGTTTCCCTGGAACTTCCAGCTCAGCTAATCTGCGTCACGAGATGCCATGGCACAACTGCATGGTGTACATGAGAGTACTGAGGTAATTTCTTGGTCGCCAACTTCCATGAAACCAAATTTGTAACGTTACGATGATAGTCAGGTCCATAAATATTTGGACATTGACACAATTTTCATCATTTTGGCTCTGTACACCACCACAATGGATTTGAAATGAAACAATCAACATGTGCTTTTAGTGCAGACTTTCAGCTTTAATTTGAGGGTATTTACATCCAAATCAGGTGAACGGTGTAGGAATTACAACACATTTTATATGTGACCACCCCCTTTTTAAGGGACCAAAAGTAATTGGACAATTGGCTGCTCAGCTGTTCCATGGCCAGGTGTGTGTTATTCCCTCGTTATTTAATTTACAAGGAGCAGATAAAAGGTCTAGAGTTCATTTCAAGTGTGGTATTTGTGTTTTGAATCTGTTGCGGTCAACTCTCAATATGAAGTCCAAAGAGCTGTCACTATCAGTGAAGCAAGCCATCATTAGGCTGTAAAATCAAAACAAACCCATCAGAGAGATAGCAAAAACATTAGGTGTGGCCAAATCAACTGTTTGGTACATTCTTAAAAAGAAAGAACGCACTGGTGAGCTCAGCAACACCAAAAGACCCGGAAGACCACGGAAAACAACTGTGGTGGATGACAGAAGAATTATTTCCCTGGTGAAGAAAAACCCCTTCACAACAGTTGGCCAGATCAAGAACACTCTCCAGGAGGTAGGAGTATCTGTGTCAAAGTCAACAATCAAGAGAAGACTTCACCAGAGTAAATACAGAGGGTTCACCACAAGATGTAAACCATTGGTGAGCCTCAAAAACAGGAAGACCAGATTAGAGTTTGCCAAAAAACATCTAAAAGAGCCTGTACAGTTCTGGAACAACATCCTATGGACAGATGAGACAAAGATCAACTTGTACCAGAATGATGGGAAGAGAAGAGTATGGAGAAGGGAAGGAACTGCTCATGATCCAAAGCATACCACCTCATCAGTGAAGCATGGTGGAGGTAGTGTTATGGCGTGGGCATGTATGGCTGCCAATGGAACTGGTTCCCTTGTATTTATTGATGATGTGACTGCTGACAAAAGCAGCAGGATGAATGCTGAAGTGTTTCAGGCAATATTATCTGCTCATATTCAGCCAAATGCTTCAGAACTCATTGGACGGCGCTTCACAGTGCAGATGGACAATGACCCGAAGCATCCTGCGAAAGCAACCAAAGAGTTATTTAAGGCAAAGAAGTGGAATGTTCTGCAATGGCCAAGTCAATCACCTGACCTGAATCCAATTGAGCAAGCATTTCACTTGCTGAAGACAAAACTGAAGGGAACATGCCCCAAGAACAAGCAGGAACTGAAGACAGTTGCAGTAGAGGCCTGGCAGAGCATCACCAGGGACGAAACCCAGCGTCTGGTGATGTCTATGGGTTCCAGACTTCAGGCTGTCATTGACTGCAAAGGATTTGCAACCAAATATTAAAAGTGACAATTAGATTTATGATTATGTTAGTTTGTCCAATTACTTTTGGTCCCTTAAAAAGGGGGGGGGTCACGTATAAAATGTGTTGTAATTCCTACACCGTTCACCTGATTTGGATGTAAATACCCTCAAATTACAACTGAAAGTCTGCACTTAAAGCACATCTTCATTGTTTCATTTCAAATCCATTGTGGTGGTGTACAGAGCCAAAATGATGAAAATTGTGTCAATGTCCAAATATTTATGGACCTGACTGTATGAGGCTTGTGGCTACATGCCAGTGGTGTCACCATTTTATGCTTCAGAGAACATTTTCTGACTTTAGGTCAAGAAGTGACAAAGGTTTTGTTAAAGGTGTTGTGCAGGTGAAGGTTTTGTGCAGGTGAAGAGGAGCTTGGCTGAAGAGACGACCTCGAGGGGCTGCATCAGTAAACACAGTTCAGTCGAGGTGGTGCTGAGACACCTGACGGAGATCCTCACCTCCAACAGCTGCTGCTCCACATTCGCTCGGCTCTCCAATGTGAGCGGCTTCTCCGAGGGGCTCACTGCTGCCACCTGCTGGCCGCCCGAGCCCAACACATAGCTGCAATAGGAAACAACCTTTATGGACTATAATAATAATCATTATTATTATAATAATGATTATTATTATCATTATAACATTGCAGCCTAAATGTCCTCTCAGGTTTTGTCCTCTCTCTTTTATGATGTGAATAATTTCTATGAACCCCTTTCTATGTTCTCAGAGTATTTGGATAAGTCTATATTTGTATTTAATAGATCGTTTTCACAGCAGGAAGAGCACAGGTGTAGCTCATAATATTACTGATGGCTGTGTGTGATTGAGGTCTGGCAGTAAACCAGTAGAGACACAAGTCCTGTAAATATACACTGATTCCATGCTGGTGTTGCAACAGACATAAAACCCACCTTAACATTAACATGACCGGAACAGCAAGTTACTTTAGCCTGCTTATACTGGGACAGGAAGATCTTTTCACAGATCAGAAGATCTGTGAAAAGGGTCTATTCAAAATAAAAGTCCCTCCCGGGGAGGCTCACCTCTCCAGCTGCGCGACCTGGAAGCAGAACACCTGGCGTTTGTAGTCCAGTGCTTTGGGGGTGGACTGGTACACCATGCCCAGGACAGACTGGCAGCCTCTACAGGACAGGTCCACCACCAGGCTGACAGACAGGGAGCACAGTTAGGATGATTAGATGTTTACTGTTAGTTTATATAAAACAGTTTCTGGGCGCCGCTGCCTCGCTTTCTCACCAGCGGCGCCCATGACTTGGCTTGTAGATGCGCTGTTCTGTAGAAACCAACACGTTGTCCGTCACGCCTGCAAAGAAAGCAGTTTAAATAATTACAATAATAAGCATAATAATACATCTTGCAGGTTGCATGGCACGACGCATGCAAACACCAACTCAATGGAGAGAGATTCTTAATACCAATAGGATGCAACTGGTTTTCTCAGTATGACGTGCAATATTAATATTACTGCCCAACATCATGTGCAATACTCTCGATATCATGTGATATATTATTATTATGTTATCTCTAAATATTACCTGTAATACTACCTCATCTCCTCTCATCATCATGTGCTATATTATTATTATTAATATCATGTTATCTCTAAATATGACCTGTAATACTACCTCTCATCTCCTCTCATCATCATGTGCTATATTATTATTATTATTAATATCATGTTATCTCTAAATATTACCTGTAATACTACCTCTCATCTCCTCTCATCATGTGCTATATTATTATTATTATTAATATCATGTTATCTCTAAATATTACCTGTAATACTACCTCTCATCTCCATGTGCAATATTTTTAATGTCATGTCCAATACCTCTCCTACATTACCTTTCAACATTATGTGCAATATTAATATTCAATATTAATATTCTTAATATTCTTTCTATCAGGTGCAATACGTCCCCTAACCATTATTATTATCACAGTATTACACTTCAATTATGACAAATTGTCTTCGCCGTCTGAATATCTTATCTTGCCGATATATTTGAATATTTGTATATTTTGACTGTACATTTGTAAATCTTAGTTTATTTGTATTATTCTGTGTATTTCTCTATTGTACTGTATTGCTATGTAACCTGGCACAAGAATTTCCTTCGGGATTAATAAAGTTCCATCTTATCTTATCTTGCATGCACCTCCCTCTCATCATGCACCTCCCTCTCATGCACCGTGTTTCAGTGTTAGTGCATGAGGAGAGGGAGGTGCATGAGGGAGGTGCTTGCATGCATGCACCTCCCTCTCATGCACCGTGTTTGTGTTATAATAATAATAATTATAATAATAATAATAATAATTCAGTGTTAATGAGGAGCAGACTGGCTCCCTCTCACGCACCTCCCTGTCTCAGTGTTCTAATAATAATAAGAATAAGAATCATAATCATAATAATAACTCAGTGTTAGTGAGGAGCAGAGCGGCTCCTACGGGTCAGGTGGATGTGGTTCTCCTCGTCGCTGCCCGCCCAGGACAGGGAGTCTCCCAGCGGGGCGCCGCACCGCACACACAGGAACACCACCGGACCTTCCTCCTCCTCCTCCTCCTCCTCCTCCTCCTTCTCCTCATCACCAGGAGCAGCTCCACCATAGCCCTCCTTCATAGTCTCCTCCTCCTCCTTATCACCAGGAGCAGCTCCACTATAGCCCTCCTTCATAGTCTCCTCCTGGTCTCCCGTCGCGGAGGAGGAGGAGGAGGAGAACTCTCCGTCCACGATGCGAGTGGACGCGTTGACCGGAGACATGAGGAGTGGGGCGGCCGCGGGTCTCCTCCTCCTGCTCCTCCAGCCGCCTCCTGCTAATCCTCCTCCTCCTCCTCGGGAAGTCGCTCCTTCAGACGCCATGTTGGTTTGAAGTTTCGCGGGTGGGCGGGGCGGGAAATAGTTTACAATGGAAGTGACGTCATCACGACGCGTAACACAAAAGTAAACGTGTGAATAAAACGAACTATAATAATACACATGTCTACCAGGACATCTCTATAATATATCTCTATTATATGTTTCTATACATATAATATATCTCTATACTATATCTCTATAATATATCTCTGTTATATATCTCTATTATATATCTCTATTATATGTTTCTATACATATAATATATCTCTCTACTATATCTCTATACTATATCTCTATAATATATCTCTATTATATATCTCTATTATATGTTTCTATAATATATCTCTATAATATATCTCTATTATATATCTCTATTATATGTTTCTATAATATATCTCTATAATATAGCTCTATTATATATCATTCTCTATTATATGTTTCTATTATATATATCTTATCTATTATATATCGCTATACATATCATATATCTCTATAATATATCTCAATAATATGTTTCTATGTTTCTATAATAATCTCTATAATATAGTTCTATAATACATATCTATGATATATCTCTATAATTCAATATATCTCAATAATATATCTCAATAATATGTTTCTATAATATGTTTCTACAATAATCTCTATAATATAGCTCTATAATATATATCTATGATATAATATATTTCTATAATATATCTCTATAATATAATATATTTCTAGAATATATTTCTAGAATATGTAATGTCTCCGTGTGGGCCGCAGTCTCTCTTCTGATTGGCTGAGCTTACAGTCTCTCCTCTTCTGATTGGCTGAGCTACAGGACGTGACGTACATGACGTCCTTACGACAAAATAAATGTATCGTTAAAATGAGCGATGAAATATAATAGCAGATAATAATATAGATATCCAAACACACATATATATATAGACATACAAACGATATTGTCTCCATGTGAACAATAAGAAGGAGAATAATTAGAGGATATATTTCGCGGGCCACAGTCTGTCTTCTGTTTGGCTGAGCGGACCGGAAGTAGATTGAAAGTGTGGTGGCGCGAACGGACCGGAGGATCAAAATGAGTGAAAAACTGGAGAAGATTCAGGAGGTACAGAGTCCTGCTCCTCCTCCTGCTCTGAGTCCTGCTCCTCCTGCTGCTCCTCCTCCTCTTCCTCTTGCTCTTGCTCCTCTTCCTCCTCTTCCTCTTGCTCTTGCTCCTCTACCTCCTGCTCCTCCTCCTCCTGCTCCTCTAGTGATCATCAGTTAATTCTCACTTTGTGGCCTCCAGGTGAACGCTTGGCTCGCCAGGGTTCTGGGGGATCAGCTAGTCCTGGTCCCGGGGGGCCAGCAGGGGGTCCCAGTCCTGGTCCCGGGGGTCCAGGAGGCGGTCCCGGTCCTGGTCCCGGGGGTCCAGCAGCCTGTCCCGGTCCCCCAGTTCGAGGTGACCAGCAGGACCGTGGAGGCTCCTCCATCAGCTGGTGGAGCGCCAGCGAGGTCCGCTGCAGGGCCACCCGGCTCCTGGTGGAGGACCTGGACCTGAAGGCTGCTGAGTACCACGCATGACGGTTAAGATAAATATTTATAGGTAATATTAAATACGAGAAATATATCATATAAGAATAATATAGTATAATATAATATTGTATAATAAGATAAGATCATATAATATAGTATAATTATTAGATATTGTTAATATGTTATTTATCTATTACCTGTAATACTACCTCCTCATCTCATCTCATCATCATGTGTTATATTATATTATTATTATAATATCATGTTATCTTCTAAATATTACCTGAATACTACCTCTCATCTCCTCTCATCATCATGTGCTATATATGTGTAATATCTTAATGTCATGTCCAATACCTCTCCTACATTACCTTTCAACATTACGTGCAATATTCTTAATATTCTTTCTATCAGGTGCAAATACGTCCCCTAACCATTATTATTATCACAGTATTACACTTCAATTATGACTAATTGTCTCGCCGTCTGAATATCTTACTTTAACCGTTTTAATATTTATATTTCGTATATTTTGACTGTACATTTGTTAAATCTCTTAGTATATTTGTATTATTTCTGTGTATTTCTCTATTGTTTTATTGTACTGTATTGCTATGCAACCTGGCACAAGAATTTCCTTCGGGATTAATAAAGTTCTATCTTATCTTATCTTAAATCTGCAAAGTAACGCTGATCAGATGTAGTGGGAGTAAAAAAGTACAACATTTGCCTCAAGATGTGGTGGAGTAGAATATGTAAAAAGTAGAAGGAAAATAGAAATACTCAAGCACCTCAGTACAGTACTTGAGTTAATGTACTTTGAGTTATGTTGTTACGTTCCTCCTCTACTCGCAGGCGTTTACCTGCCAAGACGTGGTCCTGCAAGGCGTGGGCGTGTCCTCCGCCTGCGTCTCCAAGCCCGTGGCCGACTACCTGTCCACCCTGGTGGACGACGCCGTGGTGCTGGGCGTGAGAGACAACGTCCCTGAGCAGGTGAAGTTGTGTTGTGTTTACCGGGCCCCGCTGCCGGTGACGTAACGACCGGAGGCACAGCAGAGACGCTGGCCGTAACGGCGTCTATTGATGGTGAACGTTTGGTGAGCGCGTCGATCTCTTGCGCTTCGCTCCCCGCGCGTGAACCGCCTGACCGCCGAGGTCCTGGAAGCGGAGAAGACGGAGCGACGGCTCGACGGGGAGCTCAGGGCGCTGCGGGAGGACGCTGGGGGCGACTCTAGTCCTGCGGGAAGAACTTACAGAGTAAGACCGCTATTGTACCTACCGTATATGTACATGTATTCTTACCGTACTGTACTACCAGGAAGTTCTCTGTTTTGAAGCTCTGTTGTGCGGGTAACTTGAAATTTGGTTCCGTCCTTTGATGACTTACAACTGTTTTAAATCACCTAAAAGCAAAGTGAACTTAATATAAATGTAACAGGCATATCACATGTCCACAAGTACAGCGGTGTGTTGACGTGCGTATGGCTGGTCCGTGTTCAGGGACATCAACAAGACGGTGACGACCAGGACGTGAGGGCGGGCTCAGGCGGAACAGAGACTCCTCAGCATGGACTTTGTCAGAACCAAGTCCAGAGAGCTGATCAACCGGAGGAAGGTGGCAGAGGTCCGGTCCCCGAACGTTTATATAAATAGAAGTGGCTCACAACATCCTAGATACTGTATCTCAGTGGATCAATGTTCTGATGTATTTAAGCCCTGTATACCATATTCAAAATGCAGCCATTAACCAATGATGCAAATATCGTATAAGTATGTCATACAATAAACAATAATTGTGACATGAACAGATCTCTAACTATTAATCTGTACAGGAGGTTTGATTTGATATTTCTTTGTGTTTCGGTACCTCGCAGGATCAGATCTCCTCCAGGAATATGAACCCGAGGTTTAGTCACCAGGCTCTGATGGAGATGTTTGAGGTGAGTGAGCAACTGTAGACGGTCAAAGGTCAAGAAGGGGTGAAGGGCTGTGTCTGCAGGGAGGTGATTCTGAGGAGATATGAGGTATGAAGACTTTACTGAGACGCCACGCTGGTGTCGGTTTGTTCTGTCCAGGAGATCACGAACCTGAGGCAAGAAATCATCCCGTTGACCAAGAAACTGGAGCCCTACCTCGACCTGAGCCCAGTAAGTCGGAAAGTCTTTGTTGTGTCAAGAGTTTCCTTCGGGATGTATATCGTTCTTATCTTATCTTAAATATCTTCTGGTGAGCACTAAAGATGAGAACAGGTCATTAAGATAAGAAACACACACATGTACAGTAACACACATGATTGGTTGACTTGTAATAAACGTATATAACTAATGACCATCTTCAGCCAGGAATAGTTTGTATTTTCTACAGATGATTATTATATCTAAACAAACGGACGTACTTGTAGATGTCAACCATACGGTATTGAAGCATGTTTTAGTTTTTTTAAATGCAGTGTTTCTCTCTCTGCCAGAATCCGTCTCTAGCCCAGGTGAAGGTGGAAGAGGCGAAAAGAGAACTGGTTAGTTTGGAATTAAAAATGTTAAAATACAAATAATACACATAAAATACAAACTCATGAATGTCTTGTTTTAAATTGGAGCGATTTCTCCTCCTCTTCCTCTTCCTCAGGCTGCCCTCGATGCTAAACTGGAGCTCAACGTGGAAAATAAAACAATTTGAAGTGTATTTACTTTATCTTTGTACAATAATACCTTTATAATATCCTGTTGATCATGCTGCCTTACCTTAAGTGTCTTATCAGCTCAAACTGCTGCTGCTGACTTATTCTGTACTTATGTTCAATTATTATTATTATGTTTATTATTATTATGTTCTGTACCACAATGTTACATGTTTGGACCAGCCTGGATGGATAAGCCCTTTTGGAGTGTAACACCAGAGAATGCAATCTAATCGGAAATGATGTGACTTGTATTACATTTACATTTGGGCAGACACTTTTATCCAAAGCGACTTACAAAGAGTACATTTGTTGAAGGGAGACAGCAATCTATCACTGTGGTACATAAAGATAAGAATAGAGCAGGTTTCAAGCATTCATAGTTACGAGGTTAATAGAACGAGTTTCATAATTGTAAGTTGCCTGCATAATAGCTGAGATGAACATATAATATAATATATATACAGTATAACATATAATATGATATATATACAGTATAACATATAATATAATATATATAAAGTATAATAGATGGAGACAAGACGCGCGTCCACTTCCATCATCCGAGTAAAGTGCAGTGCATGTGTGTGTGCGTGTGTGTCGTAACGTGGGCGTGTCCGTACCACTAAGTCGTATAGACTTGGGAGACAGGGGGCGGGGCCTACTGAAGGTACCGCCCTGGTCACCCATTGGTGACCTGTTGAGGCACCCATGAGGAGACCTCCTCTTCCTCCTCCTCTCCCTTCTCCCTCCCTCTCCCTCCTCCCACCTCCTCCTCCTCCTCCTCCTCCTCCTTCTCCTCCCTCCACTCCTCCCTCCTCCTCCCTCCTCCTCCCTCCCTCCCTCCTCCTCCTCCTTCTCCCTCCTCCTTCTCCCCCCTCCTCCTCCTCCCTCCTCCTCCTCCTCCTCCTCCAGAGCCCAACAGGATTTATCTGATTCCTCCGTTGTTACATGTTTGAGACTTAAGTCTTCAGTCTTAAAGCCCTTCTCTTTAATCAAAAAGTGGCCTCTTGGGTTGGACAGAAAGGCCTCTGCTCTCATTATGCTGGTGTCCCCCCAGCATCACCATAGCAACACTGGTGAACTCAGGTCCTCGGAGACCAAACCTGTCAATCAACAGGACGGAACTTTCTGGCCGCCTGGCAGTCGGGAGGTCAGAGGTCAGCGGCGTGTAGAGGGAAGAGTCTGGGGGCCTGAGGTGACCTGCTGCATACAGAGTCCAGGCTCCACATCCCTGGACCGTTGTCTAGTTACCCCTCTGAGAAGCAAACATGGCTGATATATGGAGAGGATTTGTCTCTTAATTATGAATACTAGTAGGATTCACCTGATGTCTTGTAGAAGTGAACTTGTGCATTGTCAAGGTAAATGTGTGCCGCCCCAGAGAAAGTAACTATTAGTTGAAGCCATCGTTGTGCATTGGTCTATCAGGCTGTACTAGTTAAGTTCAGAACGGGCCGATCGCTTGGCCTCCGGTAGGCTATGTTGCTGTTTTTTAAATGAGAAAATGAAATAGAAACATAAAATAAAGTTAAGTGAGCTTAATGTAGCCACTCACAAAAAAACAACGAAAGAATGACGTTGAACCATTTTAATATACAGTAATACAAGTTATACACTTAGATCCACAAATGTGGCTCGACAACTGGAACCACCTTCACAAACATCGTCACTCGGTGGCTTCCACAAGAGACTCAAGACCCACCTGTTCAGAGTTCACCTGGACTCTGCATAAGCCCCCTTCCCTCTCCTAACCCAAGCACTAACTTGTGTTTGTACGTCTTAGCATTATTAATAGTACTAAGCATTGTTTAGCATATTGTAGTTTCTTAGATGCTGGTAATGTGCTCAGAATGTCATGTCTGTTCTTATCCCAGCTATTATATGTTATACTGTATATATATCATATTATATGTTCTTATCTATTATATGTTATACTGTATATATATCATATATGTTCTTATCTATTATATGTTATACTGTATATATATCATATATGTTCTTATCCCAGCTATTATATGTTATACTGTATATATATCATATTATATGTTCTTATCTCAGCTATTATGATGTTATACTGTATATATATCATATTATATGTTCTTATCTCAGCTATTATGTTATACTGTATATATATCATATTATATGTTCTTATCTCAGCTATTATATGTTATACTGTATATATATCATATTATATGTTCTTATCTCAGCTATTATGTTATACTGTATATATATCATATTATATGTTCTTATCTCAGCTATTATTATATGTTATACTGTATATATATCATATTATATGTTCTTATCTCAGCTATTATGCAGGCAACCTAGCAATTATGAAACTCGTTCTATTAACCTTGTAACTATGAATGCTCTAAACCTGCTCTATTCTTATCTTTATGTACCACAGTGATATATTGCTGTCTCTCCTTCAACAAATGTACTCTTTGTAAGTCGCTTTGGATATAAGCATCTGCCAAAAGCCCTAAATGTAAATACAAGTCACATCATTTCCGATTAGATTGCATTCTCTGGTGTTACACTCCAAAAGGGCTTATCCATCCAGGCTGGTCCAAACATGTAACGTTGTGGTACAGAACATAATAATAATAATAAACATAATAATAATAATTGAACATAAGTACAGAATAAGTCAGCAGCAGCAGTTTGAGCTGATAAGACACTTAAGGTAAGGCAGCATGATCAACAGGATATTATAAAGGTATTATTGTACAAAGATAAAGTAAATACACTTCAAATTGTTTTATTTTCCACGTTGAGCTCCAGTTTAGCATCGAGGGCAGCCTGAGGAAGAGGAAGAGGAGGAGAAATCGCTCCAATTTAAAACAAGACATTCATGAGTTTGTATTTTATGTGTATTATTTGTATTTTAACATTTTTAATTCCAAACTAACCAGTTCTCTTTTCGCCTCTTCCACCTTCACCTGGGCTAGAGACGGATTCTGGCAGAGAGAGAAACACTGCATTTAAAAAAACTAAAACATGCTTCAATACCGTATGGTTGACATCTACAAGTACGTCCGTTTGTTTAGATATAATAATCATCTGTAGAAAATACAAACTATTCCTGGCTGAAGATGGTCATTAGTTATATACGTTTATTACAAGTCAACCAATCATGTGTGTTACTGTACATGTGTGTGTTTCTTATCTTAATGACCTGTTCTCATCTTTAGTGCTCACCAGAAGATATTTAAGATAAGATAAGAACGATATACATCCCGAAGGAAACTCTTGACACAACAAAGACTTTCCGACTTACTGGGCTCAGGTCGAGGTAGGGCTCCAGTTTCTTGGTCAACGGGATGATTTCTTGCCTCAGGTTCGTGATCTCCTGGACAGAACAAACCGACACCAGCGTGGCGTCTCAGTAAAGTCTTCATACCTCATATCTCCTCAGAATCACCTCCCTGCAGACACAGCCCTTCACCCCTTCTTGACCTTTGACCGTCTACAGTTGCTCACTCACCTCAAACATCTCCATCAGAGCCTGGTGACTAAACCTCGGGTTCATATTCCTGGAGGAGATCTGATCCTGCGAGGTACCGAAACACAAAGAAATATCAAATCAAACCTCCTGTACAGATTAATAGTTAGAGATCTGTTCATGTCACAATTATTGTTTATTGTATGACATACTTATACGATATTTGCATCATTGGTTAATGGCTGCATTTTGAATATGGTATACAGGGCTTAAATACATCAGAACATTGATCCACTGAGATACAGTATCTAGGATGTTGTGAGCCACTTCTATTTATATAAACGTTCGGGGACCGGACCTCTGCCACCTTCCTCCGGTTGATCAGCTCTCTGGACTTGGTTCTGACAAAGTCCATGCTGAGGAGTCTCTGTTCCGCCTGAGCCGCCCTCACGTCCTGGTCGCTCACCGTCTTGTTGATGTCCCTGAACACGACCAGCCATACGCACGTCAACACACCGCTGTACTTGTGGACATGTGATATGCCTGTTACATTTATATTAAGTCACTTTGCTTTTAGGTGATTTAAACAGTTGTAAGTCATCAAAGGACGGAACCAAATTTCAAGTTACCGCACAACAGAGCTTCAAAACAGAGAACCTTCCTGGTAGTACAGTACGGTAGAATACATGTACATATACGGTAGGTACAATAGCGGTCTTACTCTTGTAAGTTCTTCCGCAGGACTAGAGTCGCCCCCAGCGTCCTCCGCAGCGCCCTGAGCTCCCGGTCGAGCCGTCGCTCCGTCTTCTCCGCTTCCAGGACCTCGGCGGTCAGGCGGTTCAGCGCGGGGACGAAGCTGCAAGAGACGACGCGCTCACCAAACGTTCACCAATCATAGACGCCGTTACGGCAGCGTCTCTGCTGTGCCTCCGGTCGTTACGTCACCGGCAGCGGGCCGGTAAACACAACACAACTCACCTGCTCAGGGACGTGTCTCTCACGCCCAGCACCACGGCGTCGTCCACCAGGGTGGACAGGTAGTCGGCCACGGGCTTGGAGACGCAGGCGGAGGACACGCCCACGCCTTGCAGGACCACGTCTTGCAGGTAAACGCCTGCGAGTAGAGGAGGAACGTAACAACATAACTCAAAGTACATTAACTCAAGTACTGTACTGAGGTGCTTGAGTATTTCTATTTTCCTTCTACTTTTTACATATTCTACTCCACCACATCTTGAGGCAAATGTTGTATCTTCTGTCCACCACGGGACTACTTTCCATCTATTTCATTAAAAAATAGATAAGATAAACTTTATTAATTCCGAAGGAAATTCTTGTGCCAGAGGTTGCATAGCAATATAATAATAAACAATAGAGAAATAAACAATAGAATAATACTAATAAATAACACATCAAATTTACAAAATATTAAATAGTATAGGCAAGATAAGATATTCAGACGGCGAAGACAATTAGTCATAATTGAAGTGTAATACTGTGATAATAATAATGGTTAGGGGACGTATTGCACCTGATAGAAAGAATATTAAGAATATTGCACGTAATGTTGAAAGGTAATGTAGGAGAGGTATTGGACATGACATTAAGACTATTAAGAATATAGCACATGATGATGAGAGGAGATGAGAGGTAGTATTACAGATAATATTTATAGATAACATGATATTAATAATAATAATATAGCACATGATGATGAGAGGAGATGAGAGGTAGTATTACAGGTAATATTTAGAGATAACATGATATTAATAATAATAATATATTATATTTATACATTATTATAGTATACATATTATATTATACTATTATTATATGTATTATATTATATAATATTATCTTATATTATCTTACCGTCTGCGTGGTACTCAGCAGCCTTCAGGTCCAGGTCCTCCACCAGGAGCCGGGTGGCCCTGCAGCGGACCTCGCTGGCCTCCACCAGCTGATGGAGGACCTCCACGGTCCTGCTGGTCACCTCGAACTGGGGGACCGGGACAGGCTGCTGGACCCCCGGGACCAGGACCGGGACCGCCTCCTGGACCCCCGGGACCAGGACTGGGACCCCCTGCTGGCCCCCCGGGACCAGGACTAGCTGATCCCCCAGAACCCTGGCGAGCCAAGCGTTCACCTGGAGGCCACAAAGTGAGAATTAACTGATGATCACTAGAGGAGCAGGAGGAGGAGGAGCAGGAGGTAGAGGAGCAAGAGCAAGAGGAAGAGGAAGAGGAAGAGGAGCAGGAGGAGCAGGACTCAGAGCAGGAGGAGCAGCAGGAGGAGGAGCAGGACTCTGTCCTCTTCCTCTTGCTCTTGCTCCTCTACCTCCTGCTCCTCCTCCTCCTGCTCCTCTAGTGATCATCAGTTAATTCTCACTTTGTGGCCTCCAGGTGAACGCTTGGCTCGCCAGGGTTCTGGGGGATCAGCTAGTCCTGGTCCCGGGGGGCCAGCAGGGGGTCCCAGTCCTGGTCCCGGGGGTCCAGGAGGCGGTCCCGGTCCTGGTCCCGGGGGTCCAGCAGCCTGTCCCGGTCCCCCAGTTCGAGGTGACCAGCAGGACCGTGGAGGTCCTCCATCAGCTGGTGGAGGCCAGCGAGGTCCGCTGCAGGGCCACCCGGCTCCTGGTGGAGGACCTGGACCTGAAGGCTGCTGAGTACCACGCAGACGGTAAGATAATATTATATAATATAATACGAGATAATATATCATATAAGATAATATAGTATAATATAATATTGTATAATATAGTATAAGATCATATAATATAGTATAATATAATATTGTTAATATGTTATCTCTATTACCTGTAATACTACCTCTCATCTCATCTCATCATCATGTGTTATATTATTATTATTATTAATATCATGTTATCTCTAAATATTACCTGTAATACTACCTCTCATCTCCTCTCATCATCATGTGCTATATTATGTGTAATATTCTTAATGTCATGTCCAATACCTCTCCTACATTACCTTTCAACATTACGTGCAATATTCTTAATATTCTTTCTATCAGGTGCAATACGTCCCCTAACCATTATTATTATCACAGTATTACACTTCAATTATGACTAATTGTCTTCGCCGTCTGAATATCTTATCTTACCGATATATTTGTATATTTGTATATTTTGACTGTACATTTGTAAATCTCTTAGTATATTTGTATTATTCTGTGTATTTCTCTATTGTTTTATTGTACTGTATTGCTATGCAACCTGGCACAAGAATTTCCTTCGGGATTAATAAAGTTCTATCTTATCTTATCTTAAATCTGCAAAGTAACGCTGATAGATGTAGTGGAGTAAAAAGTACAACATTTGCCTCAAGATGTGGTGGAGTAGAATATGTAAAAAGTAGAAGGAAAATAGAAATACTCAAGCACCTCAGTACAGTACTTGAGTTAATGTACTTTGAGTTATGTTGTTACGTTCCTCCTCTACTCGCAGGCGTTTACCTGCAAGACGTGGTCCTGCAAGGCGTGGGCGTGTCCTCCGCCTGCGTCTCCAAGCCCGTGGCCGACTACCTGTCCACCCTGGTGGACGACGCCGTGGTGCTGGGCGTGAGAGACACGTCCCTGAGCAGGTGAGTTGTGTTGTGTTTACCGGCCCGCTGCCGGTGACGTAACGACCGGAGGCACAGCAGAGACGCTGCCGTAACGGCGTCTATGATTGGTGAACGTTTGGTGAGCGCGTCGTCTCTTGCAGCTTCGTCCCCGCGCTGAACCGCCTGACCGCCGAGGTCCTGGAAGCGGAGAAGACGGAGCGACGGCTCGACCGGGAGCTCAGGGCGCTGCGGAGGACGCTGGGGGCGACTCTAGTCCTGCGGAAGAACTTACAAGAGTAAGACCGCTATTGTACCTACCGTATATGTACATGTATTCTACCGTACTGTACTACCAGGAAGATTCTCTGTTTTGAAGCTCTGTTGTGCGGTAACTTGAAATTTGGTTCCGTCCTTTGATGACTTACAACTGTTTAAATCACCTAAAAGCAAAGTGACTTAATATAAATGTAACAGGCATATCACATGTCCACAAGTACAGCGGTGTGTTGACGTGCGTATGGCTGGTCGTGTTCAGGGACATCAACAAGACGGTGAGCGACCAGGACGTGAGGGCGGCTCAGGCGGAACAGAGACTCCTCAGCATGGACTTTGTCAGAACCAAGTCCAGAGAGCTGATCAACCGGAGGAAGGTGGCAGAGGTCCGGTCCCCGAACGTTTATATAAATAGAAGTGGCTCACAACATCCTAGATACTGTATCTCAGTGGATCAATGTTCTGATGTATTTAAGCCCTGTATACCATATTCAAAATGCAGCCATTAACCAATGATGCAAATATCGTATAAGTATGTCATACAATAAACAATAATTGTGACATGAACAGATCTCTAACTATTAATCTGTACAGGAGGTTTGATTTGATATTTCTTTGTGTTTCGGTACCTCGCAGGATCAGATCTCCTCCAGGAATATGAACCCGAGGTTTAGTCACCAGGCTCTGATGGAGATGTTTGAGGTGAGTGAGCAACTGTAGACGGTCAAAGGTCAAGAAGGGGTGAAGGGCTGTGTCTGCAGGGAGGTGATTCTGAGGAGATATGAGGTATGAAGACTTTACTGAGACGCCACGCTGGTGTCGGTTTGTTCTGTCCAGGAGATCACGAACCTGAGGCAAGAAATCATCCCGTTGACCAAGAAACTGGAGCCCTACCTCGACCTGAGCCCAGTAAGTCGGAAAAGTCTTTGTTGTGTCAAGAGTTTCCTTCGGGATGTATATCGTTCTTATCTTATCTTAAATATCTTCTGGTGAGCACTAAAGATGAGAACAGGTCATTAAGATAAGAAACACACACATGTACAGTAACACACATGATTGGTTGACTTGTAATAAACGTATATAACTAATGACCATCTTCAGCCAGGAATAGTTTGTATTTTCTACAGATGATTATTATATCTAAACAAACGGACGTACTTGTAGATGTCAACCCATATCGGTATTGAAGCATGTTTTAGTTTTTTTAAATGCAGTGTTTCTCTCTCTGCCAGAATCCGTCTCTAGCCCAGGTGAAGGTGGAAGAGGCGAAAAGAGAACTGGTTAGTTTGGAATTAAAAATGTTAAAATACAAATAATACACATAAAATACAAACTCATGAATGTCTTGTTTTAAATTGGAGCGATTTCTCCTCCTCTTCCTCTTCCTCAGGCTGCCCTCGATGCTAAACTGGAGCTCAACGTGGAAAATAAAACAATTTGAAGTGTATTTACTTTATCTTTGTACAATAATACCTTTATAATATCCTGTTGATCATGCTGCCTTACCTTAAGTGTCTTATCAGCTCAAACTGCTGCTGCTGACTTATTCTGTACTTATGTTCAATTATTATTATTATGTTTATTATTATTATGTTCTGTACCACAACGTTACATGTTTGGACCAGCCTGGATGGATAAGCCCTTTTGGAGTGTAACACCAGAGAATGCAATCTAATCGGAAATGATGTGACTTGTATTACATTTACATTTGGGCAGACACTTTTATCCAAAGCGACTTACAAAGAGTACATGTGTAGAAGGAGACAGTAATATATCACTGTGGTACATAAAGATAAGAATAGAGCAGGTTTAGAACATTCATAGTTACGAGGTTAATAGAACGAGTTTCATACTTGCTAGGTTGCCTGCATAATAGCTGAGATAAGAACATATATAATATATATACAGTATAACATATAATAATAGCTGAGATAAGAACATATAATATGATATATATACAGTATAACATAATAGCTGAGATAAGAACATATAATATAATACATACAGTATAACATAATAGCTGAGATAAGAACATATATGATATATATACAGTATAACATAATAGCTGGGATAAGAACATATAATATGATATATATACAGTATAACATATAATAGCTGAGATAAGAACATATAATATGATATATATACAGTATAACATATAATAGCTGGGATAAGAACATATATGATATATATACAGTATAACATATAATAGATAAGAACATATATGATATATATACAGTATAACATATAATAGATAAGAACATATAATATGATATATATACAGTATAACATATAATAGCTGGGATAAGAACAGACATGACATTCTGAGCACATTACCAGCATCTAAGAAACTACAATATGCTAAACAATGCTTAGTACTATTAATAATGCTAAGACGTACAAACACAAGTTAGTGCTTGGGTTAGGAGAGGGAAGGGGGCTTATGCAGAGTCCAGGTGAACTCTGAACAGGTGGGTCTTGAGTCTCTTGTGGAAGCCACCGAGTGACGATGTTTGTGAAGGTGGTTCCAGTTGTCGAGCCACATTTGTGGATCTAAGTGTATAACTTGTATTACTGTATATTAAAATGGTTCAACGTCATTCTTTCGTTGTTTTTTTTGTGAGTGGCTACATTAAGCTCACTTAACTTTATTTTATGTTTCTATTTCATTTTTCTCATTTAAAAAACAGCAACATAGCCTACCGGAGGCCAAGCGATCGGCCCGTTCTGAACTTAACTAGTACAGCCTGATAGACCAATGCACAACGATGGCTTCAACTAATAGTTACTTTCTCTGGGGCGGCACACATTTACCTTGACAATGCACAAGTTCACTTCTACAAGACATCAGGTGAATCCTACTAGTATTCATAATTAAGAGACAAATCCTCTCCATATATCAGCCATGTTTGCTTCTCAGAGGGGTAACTAGACAACGGTCCAGGGATGTGGAGCCTGGACTCTGTATGCAGCAGGTCACCTCAGGCCCCCAGACTCTTCCCTCTACACGCCGCTGACCTCTGACCTCCCGACTGCCAGGCGGCCAGAAAGTTCCGTCCTGTTGATTGACAGGTTTGGTCTCCGAGGACCTGAGTTCACCAGTGTTGCTATGGTGATGCTGGGGGGACACCAGCATAATGAGAGCAGAGGCCTTTCTGTCCAACCCAAGAGGCCACTTTTTGATTAAAGAGAAGGGCTTTAAGACTGAAGACTTAAGTCTCAAACATGTAACAACGGAGGAATCAGATAAATCCTGTTGGGCTCTGGAGGAGGAGGAGGAGGAGGAGGGAGGAGAAGGAGGAGGGAGAAGGAGGAGGGAGGAGGAGGAGGAGGAGGGAGGAGAATGAGGGAGGAGGGAGGAGGAGGAGGAGGGAGGAGAATGAGGGAGGAGAAGGAGGAGGAGGGAGGAGGAGGAGGAGGTGGGAGGAGAATGAGGGAGGAGAAGGAGGAGGAGGGAGGAGGAGGAAGAGGAGGTCTCCTCATGGGTGCCTCAACAGGTCACCAATGGGTGACCAGGGCGGTACCTTCAGTAGGCCCCGCCCCCTGTCTCCCAAGTCTATACGACTTAGTGGTACGGACACGCCCACGTTACGACACACACGCACACACACGCACTGCACTTTACTCGGATGATGGAAGTGGACGCGCGTCTTGTCTCCATCAACTGAAGGTCTTCATCACCGGGACAGTGTGTGTGTGTGTGTGTGTGTGTGTGTGTGTGTGTGTGTGTGTGTGTGTGTGTGTGTGTGTGTGTCCGGGTGGTCCGGCTGTCATCAGGTGGTCTGAGCGGAGGTCATGATGCGGGAATACAAGAAGACGCCATGAGGCGGAGAAACCTCTCCAACCTGACCCTAACCCGGACCCGGACCCGGACCCGGACCCTGACCCGGACCCGGACCCTGACCCGGACCCTGACTCTGACTCTGACTCTGACCCTGACCCTGCTGCTGGGGACCCGGCGCACGGAGGGCTGGCGGACTTCTCAAGTAAGTTTATAATGCGCTATTATATTATTATTATTATTATTATTATTATTATTATTAATATCATGTTATCTCTAAATATTACCTGTAATACTACCTCTCATCTCCTCTCATCATCATGTGTAATATTCTTAATGTCATGTCCAATACCTCTCCTACATTACCTTTCAACATTATGTGCAATATTCTCACTATTCTTTCTATCAGGTGCAATACGTCCCCTAACCATTATTATTATTATCACAGCTGTATTACACTTCAATTATGCCATTGTTTTCGCCATCTGAATATCTTATCTTGCCTATATATTTGTATATTTGTATATTTTTATTGTACATTTGTAAATCTGTTAGTTTATTTTTATTATTCTGTTGATTTCTCTATTGTTTTATTGTACTGTATTGCTATGCAACCTGGCACAAGAATTTCCTTCAGGATTAATAAAGTTCTATCTTATCTTATCTTATCTTATCTTATCTCATCTTATTACGCATGATGGTGTGTAAAGTGGTCCTCTCCTCTCCAGACGACCTCTCCTCCAGGATCCTCAGCAGCCAACGCGCGGCGGCGGGCGGCGGACAGACGCTGCGGCTGCGGTGTCCGCGTCGCTCCACCGTCTCCCTGCTGACCGCCTCCTGGGGACGCGGCGCTGACGCAGACGCAGAGGAGGACAACAACAACAACAACAACAGCAGCAGCTGCGCCGCTTTTACTGCGCTACAGGTGCGTCGGGAGCGCTGCATGTGTGTGTGTGTGTGTGTGTGTGTGTGGTAGATTACTGCTGTGCACACACACTCTAATATTAGCTGGGTGCAGGTGCGCTGCACACACACACACACACACACACACACACACACACACACACACACACACATGCACAGCACACACACACACACACACACACACACAGAGACAGAGACAGACACACACACACACACACACACACACACACACAGAGAGACAGACACACGCACACACACACAGACACACACAGACACACACACACACGCACACACACCTGTGAGAACAAATCCTTATGCATGTTACTTTGTTGTTGTGCAGAAGCTGCTGATTGTGTGTGAGCGGCAGAGGCGGTGTGGCCTCCCCGTGGGCCCCCTGCTGAGGGGGGCGGGGCCCTGCCCGGGGACCAGGACGCACCTCCGCGTCCTGTACAAGTGTTGTCCCAGTGAGTCCCCCGCTGACCCCCGACCCTCCACGACACACAGACACTCTCAGCACGGAATGTGTGTGTGTGTGTGTGTGTGTGCGAGTGCAAATAGCATTTATCGCTTATCACATTACTGGCATTCCCTCTCCCCCCTCCCCCCCCTGTGTGTGTGTGTGTGTGTGTGTGTCTCAGCGCAACACAAGAAGCTGGTGGTGTGTGCGGGCGAGAGGCTGACGCTGCGCTGTAAGCCCCCCAAGGTGCTCAACATCTACGCAGCTGTCTACGGCCGCGGCCTGGACCACACACGGGACACCTGCCCCCGACCGCGCACCCCCAGCCGGACCACGCCCCCTCCACTGGCCACGCCCCCTCCACTGGCCACGCAGACCAGACCTCCTCCACACGGTGAGTGAGACAGACGTTATGGAAGCTATTCGCCTGACTTACTGGCTTGTGTCGCTCAGAACCGGCGAGCTTCTAACACGCCGAAGTGGAGGTGAAGACGAAGAGCAGAGGTCAGAAGGTCAACAGGTCTGTGTCCGTCCTCGCTCGCCTGGCAGAGAGATGCCCGAGGAACTCACCGTAGTGGAAGGTGGCTTTGAAAGCATCCACCAAATGCTATTATATTTATGTATAATGAATAACACTCTAAAAACTCTATAAGTTATAGTATTTTACTATAAATACTATTACATTTTCTGAAGAAATTGTGGTGTGTAGTGTGCTGAGAGTAAAGTGTTTAGGAGCTGCCTGGTGTGTTGGAAGTGTCCAGTTGAGTGACCTGAAGTGTTGCTGTAGTTGTCGTAGCTTCTTGGCTGTTCTGGGTGGTTGCTATGGCGATCTTGTTTTGGGTTGCTAGGGTATTCTAGCTGCTTGCCAGGGTTGCTGGCGGATGGCTTTGCCATTTCTAACAAATAACACTCAACTAATCGCTCTTAAGTCTTGTCGCACCTGCAGCAGCGAAACAGTAACTGTTGTGACCTGGCTGAGAAGGATGTGATAACAGACACAGTCTTTAAATAAAGCTAAAGGTTTTAATTAATTAAAGTAGACAATGTCTGTCAGCAGGTCAGTAAGTACGTGTCGACGTATGTCTGTGAAACCATAATAGAAAGACAACCAGTCGACAAGCCAGGGGGAGGAGCCTGAGAGGACCTTGCAGGTGTGATTTGTAGCCTCCCGAGCCCCGCCTGCTCAGGTGTGCTGCGTCTCTCGTGAGGCTGCAGCTCCGCCCACCCACTGCCCGCTTAAAGGCAGAGCAGCCAGCAGGTCACAGTGGGATCAGCATATTTTGAAGAACATTCCCTTATGGTCCTTCGCTGCCCTTCCACCATCCGTCTCTTCTCTGTCTCCTCTCAGAGTGTCCACGCGGCGACCGGGTCGTCCTCGCCGTGTCTCGCGCCTGCTACGGCAGACAGAGATGCTCCGTCACCGTCGGCAACCACGCCCTCGGAGACGCCTGTAGCCCCGGGACCCGGAAGGACCTCACAGTCCTTTACGCTTGTGGTAAACAAACTTGACGAACAAACAAAACCGCATCTGTGGCTCACATCACCACGTCATCCGTCTACCTTGGCCACATAGCGGCATGAAGGCCTGATGGCCCAGGACTGATTAGAACCCCCCACCCTCCCCCTCCATCACACACAGAACAGTTGGAGGAAAACCATGACCCCAGAGACCCCCGGTGAGACTTCCTGTAATTGGCCTCAAATGCCAGTGAGGTCATCGCCTCACATTGTTAGTGAAGTCCTGACTCCATTCAGGCGGACAGGAAACAGTCACCCAGTACAGCCGTGCAGAAGGTCACCTTGTGGGCACATAGAGAATGAGAACCCAGTCTACCCCCCACCACCAGTACCAGAGACCCTGTCCCAGTCTATTCCCACCAGGACCAGAGATCCTGACCCAGGCTATCCCCACCAGTACCAGTACCAGAGACCCTGACCCAGTCTATCCCCACCAGTACCAGAGACCCTGACCCAGTCTACCCCCCACCAGTACCAGAGACCCTGACCCAGTCTATCCCCACCAGTACCAGAGATGCTGCTCAGAGCTGCAGACCCAGACCTGACCTCCTCGTCACCGGCACCAGATCCTGCAAGCGGTAACTGCATCACGCACCTTTAATTACCCGTTCAATGCATACAGCCTATAAAATAAATAACATAACATACCATGACATGAACATTTCATTTCTCACTTTGTTCACTAATGTTTTGCAGTTTCCACAAAAATGTTTCACATTTTAAGTAATATCAGGTTTCTGCTCCTACAGTTGAGGAGTTGTACAGGGGACTAAATTAGTTATGCTTGCTTGCTTGACCCAATTGAACCACATCCAATCATGCACAGATTTTGAATACGCCGTGGCAAGGAAGTATAGTAGTCACTCTATACAGCATGACAGACTGGCAGACAGACTGGCAGGCAGACAGGCAGACAGACAGACAGACAGCTGCACTGATATCTTTACATGACTGAGTTTCTACGTTTATCCTTCATGCCTCTTCCCGTCTGTAGGTCCACCTGCGTACCCTGGAGCCATGATGAGCGACTCCCTCCAGACCTACGCCTACATCAGAGGTCAGCGGCTACAGGACAGCAACACGAACACACACATACACACACACGTACACACTCTAGCTAACACCGTGTGTTACGCTGGCGTCCCCAGAGCACCCTGAGACGGCGGCCCTGCTGTTCACCTGCAGCATGTGCCTGGGGCTGCTGCTCACCCTATTGGCCGTATCCATGCGGGTCACCTGCCGGCCAGGGCCAATCAGGTGCCACGCCAGGGCTCGGAGCCACGCCCACCACCGCAGAGATGAGGAGGAGGAGGAGCAGGAGGCCGATGTTGATGAAGATGATGAGGAGGACGACGAGGAGATGGACAGTTCCTTGCTCTCGACCAAAGACAGGAAGTGGATGACGGACTGGGAGGAAGTGACGTACGTGAGCGAGGCGGCGGATCGGGTGGAGAGGGTCGAGCGGAGGGAGCTGGTGATGCACGAGATCTGGATGAACGCCTACATGAGCGGAGACCCCGGGGAGGAGGGCTGCTCCCCCGTCTAGTGGTCAACACTCAGGAGGCCGTCAGGCTCAACGTGTGGACTCTCAGACCACTGGACACCCGGAGGTGACACCCGGTGGTGACCAGAAGGTGCTTCAGGTTAGATCTTGTGGATGATGTTTGGTCATTTTAAAAACTATGCACGTCTTGGCACCTCAACACCACGAGGAATCGGCCAGCCGGACGCTTCCAGAATACTTAGACTCGCTCGCACTTCCAACTTTCCAACTCTAGAAGGTTGTTGCTGCAGCAACATCCTGCCTCTCGGAGGGTTCACGTCTCGGACAAACAGAGGAAATAAGTGGCCCCTTTTTCTCGTGATTTGATTGGTTAAACGTGTGTTGAACCGGAAAAATGATCATGTAGTTTTCATGGAGAAGGAAAGGAAACATTTTCACTTGTTGTTTTCACTGCCATCCCGTTGCATTTATTGCAGTAAAGTTTCAATAAAACAAGCGTCACATTTGACATTCTTTGAAGAACAAACGATTATGTCCGAGTAAAAAAAACCAAACCAACTCTAAATTCTTTGAGTTTAAAACTAACAACCTGTCTGATGAGAGTCCTTAAGGTCTATCCAACAGGAGAACCACTCTACATAAACTTCCAGGTTATGTTCTGTAACATCACAGTTGAGAGCGAGGCGTCGTAGCTCTGAGGTGCGGTGAGTAGGTCCAGAGGTCTGAGGTCAGAAGCTGAGCTCTGAGCTCTCATCTCGGTCCCCATTTGATGTTGCCGAGGCCCTGGAACTGCCTCTTCAGGGCCTGCCGGTCCGACCAATCAGAGTCCAGGTGGCTGTCGTCGTCAGCCTCCTCAAGTTTCTGAAATGCCAGCAGGGGAACAGGTTATATATTATAGAAGTACTATAGTACAGGTGAGTATTGTACTGTAGTACAGGTGCGTATTGTAGTACAGTTGAGTATTGTAGTACAGGTACTGTGTCCCTACTACCTTGAGCTCCTCCTGCCGTCTGTAGTACTGCAGCATCATCTTCTTCTGCTGCTCCTCTGTGACCACCGGCTCCCTGGCTGGCGCCCCCTGGCCTCTCTGGGAGGAAGCGCAGCACAAGATAAGATAAGATAAGATAGAACTTTATTAATCCCGAAGTAAATTCTTGTGCCAGGTTGCATAGCAATACAGTACAATAAAACAATAGAGAAATACACAGAATAATACAAATAAACTAATAGATTTACAAATGTACAGTCAAAATAGATAAATATACAAATATATCGGCAAGATAAGATATTCAGACAGCAAAGACAATTTGGCATAATTGAAGTGTAATCCAGCTGTGATAACAGGTCAATGTGAATGTAAATGTACCTTCTGGATCTTCACCACTATCTTGGTCTTCTCATTCCTGCCGATGTAGTCGTGCAGCTTCTTGTCCCGGAGGAGCTCCTTGGCGGCCCACCACAGCTGGCACTCGGCCTCCGAGACCACCTGCAGGGAGGCCTGGGGGGCCACGGGGGGAGACCAGGAGAGGGGACGTTAACGCAGCATTTCCTTTTCCAATGTGTAGTTTAAAAGCTTACAAACTTGCTAACGTTAGAACACTCCAGGCTTCTCCCACCTGTTTACCTAACGTGAGAACACTACAGGCTCCTCCCACCTGCGTTCCTAATGTTAGAACACTCCAGGCTCCTCCCACCTGCGTTCCTAATATTAGAACACTCCAGGCTCCTCCCACTTGCATTCCTAACGTTAGAACACTCCAGGCTCCTCCCACCTACGTTCCTAATGTTAGAACACTCCAGGCTCCTCCCACCTGCGTTCCTAATGTTAGAACACTCCAGGCTCCTCCCACCTGCGTTCCTAATGTTATAACACTCCAGGCTCCTCCCACCTGCGTCCCGGAGAGCTCCTCCTTCTCCTCCAGCTCCATCCTGATTGGGTCATGAGGAGGTAGGCCCATGGGGTAGACGATGGCGACCGCGCCCCTCAGCTGGTCCAGGGCCTCCTGCACCATCTCCATGGTAACGCAGACCCCCGCCTGCACTTGTTTCTGGTAGGGGAGGGGGGGGGGGGGAGGGGCAAGAGAGATGGAGTCAAAACCTGCGTGTGTGTGTTCGTGTGTTAGTGTGTGTTAGTGTGCGTGTGCGTGTGTGTGCGTGTGTTAGTGTGTGTGTGTGTGTGTGTCTCCAGAAGGAGCAGACGTAGAACCTCCTCCTCCTCCTCCTTACGTTGGAGACCAGTGCCTTCGCCTCCTCCACCGTCCTCCTCAGCACCTCCTTCATCTTGTCGTTGGGAGCTGAGGAGGTGAGAGTCAGACATGATGTTAGCATGGGGTTAGGAGTTAGGAGTCAGGGGCTAGGAGTTAGGGGCTAGGAGTTAGGAGTTATGGGCTAGGGGAGTAAGGGGCTAGGAGTTAGGAGTTAGGGGTTAGGGGTTAGGGGTTAGGAGTTAGGTGCTAGGGGTTAGGAGTTAGGAGTTAGGAGTTAGGTGCTAGGAGTTAGGAGTTAGTGGCTAGGAGTTAGGAGTTCGGAGCTAGGAGTCAGGAGTCAGGAGCTGACCATGTCCGTTCCTCCGCCCGATCTCGTCCTTCCTTAACTCCGCCCCTCCGCTGGGGACGCATCGCTCCACCCACTCATCCAGCAGCCCCAGCTCCTCCACCTGCTGCTCCGTCAGGCCCTGCATGCTGGGGGCCAGTGTGACCCCGTGCTTCCACAGCTCCTCCACCTCTGTGGGCGACATATTGATGACATATTGATTGACATATTGATGACACATTGATTGACATATCGATGAAGGTTTCCTCACCAGAACAGATCCGGTCCACCCGGAGCCTCCCGTTGTAGACCGCGGTCACGTGTCGGACCAGGTCCCGCACCAGGACCCCCGCTGAGGTCTCGACCAGGAAGAGGCTCTGGTCGCCGCGCTTCAGGTGGAGCTGCACCATGATGACGTCACACCTGAGCTCACCTGGCGGGGGGGGGGCGGGCCGTTACACACCGACGACAACAACAACAACAACAACAGCAGCAGCCCGGTGGTCTCTCTCTCTCTCTCTCTCTCTCTCTCTCTCTCTCTCTCTGTAACCATAGCAACGCAAACACAACGCGACGCTCTGACCCGGAAGTAGAGAGGAGGCGACGTCGATATAGATAGGACTATATTATATATAATCCGCAACGAAGACACAGAATACATACCTCGACTGAATCCGTATCAATACATCAATATTTATATCAATAAATAGATCAATACTTTGACGAGGTCAGTCTGTTTACGTCACTTCCGGGGCGTGTTCTTCTTCGTGACGTCACTGATCCACGGGGAAGCTCCGCCCCCCGCCGGCCAACCAGAGAACTGCATCTGTGTGTGTGTGTGTGTGAGAGAGAGTGTCTGTGTGTGAGTCTGTGTGTGTGTGTGAGAGTGTGTGAGCCAGCTGTCTGATTGTGTCGTCTGACTCACATATTGATGATTGACATATTGAAGACATATCGATGATTGACATATTGATGACATATTGATGATTGACATATTGAAGACATATCGATGATTGACATATTGAAGACATATCAATGATTGACATATTGATGACATATTGATGATTGACATATTGAAGACATATCGATGATTGACATATTGAAGACATATCGATGATTGACATATTGATGATTGACATATTGACATATCTCCCCACAGGGAAGCTGTGCCCCATGTCGGCCAACCAGATAACTGTGTTTCTGTTTCTATGTTTGTGTCTTTTGACTCTCAGATACTTTATGCCATCCTAGACATGATGAAGAAGCAGCACGTCTCTCAGGTCAACTGACATTTATTATTGCATACATACGTACAACACAAAGTGCTTTATACATAAATGTGCCGCCAGCTTTTCATTTAAATATGGACTCTTGGATATTTGATACATAAACGGCCACCACTTTTGTTTGTCCATTAATACATAGAGTATGGTCAACAACGACAGATTTGTATTTACTACGGAATCATAAGTCTAAAAATGGGGACAGCAACCTAACGAAAAGACCAATTAGTTTTCTATAAAATCTCATCTGAACGCGACGAGACAATAAGCACTACGAAGCAGCTGGGAGCGCTGGGACGGAAGAGACTCACTGGGCTTCACTTTAGACAGATATTTCATTTTTTTTGCAAAGCCAATAAATATATATATTTATATCAAGAAAATTGGGTTGCAATACACAAGATATATATTAGTAAATTGTTACTACCACCACGTTCTCTGCATGGCCTTAAGACGAGACCCCCGTACTCATGGGGGTGCAGATCTATAACGACCTCTCCTTTATAACGACCGTATCTATATGTGCCAGGACTTTACTTTAGAGAGCTGCTGAAACTCCAGAGAGAACAGCGCAAACGTCGGCAGTGGAACAAAATAAACCATCGACACGACGACCATGAACTCTGTGGAGTCGACTCAAACGTGGGGTCGACCGGCTGGCCCCGGAGTTCTGCTGGGAACACCACAGAAACAGGCGGAAAGCCACAAAAACAGGCTGAACACTTGTGTCTGCAGGCGGAGATGTACACAAAGCGGTCTAAACTGTCCCCTTCAGGTTAAGTTTGTGAAATCTCTATTTTTCAGTCACAATAAAAGGTATATCACCAACATCTCACCAACATTACAATGCAACGGTTTCTCAGCAGGGCGCTTTGAGAAATAAAATAACATAAAATAAAAAAAACAGTCTTTACATTCCCATATTACCTAATGCCACAATCCAAAGCGTGGCAGGTGAGACCGCAGTACCTCTGGGGTCACCACCAGGGGCAGCACAATGACGGACCGCCTGCTGGGAGTCTAGATGCCCACACGTTCACACACACACACACACACACACACACACACACACACACACACACACACACACACACACACACACACACACACACACAACCTCAAACACAACACATTTACTTCTCAACACGCTACAGAGAGATTATCTAAAGAGCATTTTAGGTTTTTTTTACAAACAGAAAAATATGCATCTTTATTTGCAATAAACAACGTAACAAAAACACAAATGAAGTTGCTAAAGCAAAATGCCCTTTTTCTTGTTGCAGTATTCTAACCACGCCTCCCGACCCCCTGGCTATCGCTCCAGTCACCGGCTCTGTCCTGTCGTCACGGCCACCACCACAACAACAACGACAACAACGACGACGACGACGACGACAATAACAACAACAACAACAATATTGACAACGACCATGAGACCGTACGGAACGTTTTGCATAACCGAATGATAAGAAGAGAGATGCGCACGCGGTTACATAATAATGACGCTGCTTACGTGTGCATTTCATATATACGGTTACAAAAATTAAAACATTTTGCCAAGCGTCGCTCCGAACCGCGGGAGCCACTCTGATCGCGGCTGCAGGGACAGGAAGTCACCGGGGCAGCCTGGAGGTACATTCAAGTGGAGGTCCGGGGGTCTGCAGCTCTGCGCACTGGATGTCCAGGACTCACACTGCTAACCTCTGCTCGGTGACAGGACTCACGCTGCTAAGCTCTGCTCGTTGACAAGACTCACGATGCTAACCTCTGCTCGGTGACAGGACTCACGCTGCTAAGCTCTGCTCGGTGACAGGACTCACGCTGCTAACCTCTGCCTGGTGACAGGACTCACAATGCTAACCTCTGCTCCGTGACAGGACTCACAATGCTAACCTCTGCTCGGTGACAGGACTCACACTGCTAACCTCTGCTCGGTGACAGGACTCACACTGCTAACCTCTGCCCGGTGACAGGACTCACACTGCTAACCTCTGCTCGGTGACAGGACTCACACTGCTAACCTCTGCCCAGGGACAGGACTCAGGCTGCTAACCTCTGCCCGATGACAGGACTCACGATGCTAACCTCTGCCCGGTGACAGGACTCACGTCTGGGAGTCATTTTGGAGACGTGTGCGGCTCCGCGCGGTGCATCGCGGTGATGTACGTTGACATTTGAGCTCGATGAGCTCGCCGTGAAAACACATGCGTTCTGCTTTAAAAGGCCGTTGCCATGGAGTCTGACCCGCAAGTCCCGCGATATGAGCCAGCGAGTCAGATAGTTTGGAGATAATTCTATTGACACGCAACAAGCCACCGGCGCTGAGGGCAGAGCGATATTAGAACACACGTGTCTCGAGATATGCACACACACATTTCCTACTTTACACGACGCTATAAATGAGTATTCCCTGCCCTAAATAAAAATAGACCATCTTACGAGCCGTTCATAAAATCTTTTTACGTTCCCTTTCCTGCGTTTAGCCGAGGAACACACTCCTGGTGTTAGTCCAGACTCAGAGGTTTGGTCGTCCTCATCTTAAACACACACACACACACGTACGTACATATATCATATATCTGTACATAACTCTGTGAGCCAGGCGCTAGGACCCTGGGAAGAGGTTGTGGGGGAAGAGGGGCCCCTGTGACTGCTTGGGGGCCCCGTCGGCAGCCGGCCTGATGGGGAGGAGGGGCGGGGCCAGCGCCGGGAAGGAGGAGTCGGGGGAAGACGCGTCCCACGTTGGGTCTGATTCGAACCCGGAGCGGGGCAGCCCGGAGGGGGGTGGGGGGTGCTGGAGCGGACGGCGGCCGGCGGGCGGGCGGGTCGGGGGTCCGAGGTCGTCCGAGCTGTCGTTGAAGGTGACCCACCCGGACTGCGTGGGCGTGTCCTGCTGGCGGGGCGGGAGCGTTGCCGAGCGACAGGAGGAGGAGGAGGAGGGCGGGGCTAGAGGCAGCAGCAGCAGGGGGGGGCCCGGCGTAGGGGGGAGCGTGTAGGAGGAGGAGGGGCCCAACAGGGATGTGGTCCTGTGGAGGGGTGAGAGGGTGGGAGGCGGGGCTGGGGGGAGGGGGAGGAGGGGCTGGGAAAGACCGGAGGCAGGGGTGAGACCAGAGGCAGGGGTGAGGCCAGAGGCAGGGGTGAGGCCGAAGGCAGGGGTGAGACCGGAGGCAGGGGTGAGGCCGGAAGCAGGGGTGAGGCCGGAGGCAGGGGTGAGGCCGGAGGCAGCGGTGAGGCTGAAGTCAGGCGTCAGAGCCCGAGGCGGGAGCTGCATCAGGGGTCCGGTGAAGGGATTGGTGCTGCTGGGACGGGTGGGGGGGGGGGCCGCCTCACCCGGGGGGGCAGGGGAGGTGCGCAGCGTCTCCTGGGAGCGGCTGCGCGATGAGAGGGGTGGAGGCGGGAGCAGCGGGGCGTTACAGAAGGAGAAGGAAGAAGAGGAGGAAGAGGAGGAGGAGGATGATGACTGGAGGCCGGAGAGCGGGGCAGTTTGGAGGGAGAAGGAGGAGGGGAGGGTGCCGGAGGAGAAGGGGTGGCCAGGAGCAGGGGGGGGGGCGCGCAGGGAGGAGCCCCGCGTGAGGGAGCGGGTGTCGGTCCATGAGGAGGAGGAGGAGGAGAAGAGGTGTGACGTCAGCGTAACCAAGGGGTCAGGCCTCCAGGGGGCATCTCCGTGGAGGTCGCTCAGCCCGTTGGTCTGCGGAGGAAAGACAGAGAGGAGGATGCACCGTAACCAAGGCGACCAGACGACCGACGGATGCGAGTGTGTCCTCGGACTACGAGCGCTTAGCAACCGGGAGGCGTTCCTCTCAGAATGATCGAGATGAATGAATGACCATGAAGCTGCTGACAGACGATAGATGATACAGATCTATATATCTATCTATCT
>PIJE02000392.1:209157-211657 GCA_002895965.2 Coryphaenoides rupestris | reverse complement strand
TACTGGTTAGTAGGTAGTTACTGGTTAGTAGTGAGCTGGTTACTCGTTAGTAGGTAGTTAGGATATGTTTAGGATATGTTTAGGATGTTTAGGATATGTCTGTCTTTATCTGTTGTGCCTGTGCACTTTACTGTTTACTTAGTGTTAGGAAATGTCTTGTCCTGTCTTCACCGTGGGATAGTGAGAAATGTAATTTCGATTCCTTTGTATGTCTGGTACATGTGAAGAAATTGACAATAAAGCTGACTTTGACTTTGACTTTAGTTACTGGTTAGTAGGTAGTTACTGGTTAGTAGTTAGCTGGTTACTGGTTTGTAGGTAGTTACTGGTTAGTAGTTAGCTGGTTACTGGTTCGTAAGTAGTTACTGGTTAGTAGGTAGTTACTGGTTAGTAGTTGGCTGGTTACTGGTTAGTAGTTGGCTGGTTACCGGTGGTCGGAGGTCTTGAGCTCCGCACGGCCATAGTACTTCAGCTCCCCGGGGTTCCAGCCGCTCTCGGCGTCCTCACTGGACAGCGACGCCGCTCCCACCACGTTCATCTCCTCGGCTGGGAACCACAAGCAGGAGGTCAGCTAAAGCCGCCTGACGGGGACCACGCTACTGGCCACTCGTCTTAAAGGGCCCCTATTATACCACCAGGTGTGAGTGTGATCTAGTCATCATACATCTAGGTGGACATTCCCACTTGTGATGTCACTAGACGGTAGTCACATGGCAATTGTGAGACGGCTTGCAATGGCTCATCACACTCACACCTGGTGGCGTAATATCTCCCCTTTAATATGTAACCCTGGGTTTGTTCAACTCTACTGGGAGGTGTTCCTCTACCGTTGCCACGGCGGCTGGTAAAAACCAGATAAACAAAAGGTCTACAAAAATAACAATGGACTCATTGAAATATGTTTTGCTTGTAGTTTGCATGTAGTTTGCGTTTAGCGTGATGACCTACAGGCCATTTGAGGGAACGTTGTGTTGTAGCGACACGCTAACGCAGGACTGATAACGCAGGACTGATAACGATGTGTTCTCACCACTCTCACCCATCTCTCAGCCCTCTCTCAGCCCTCTCACCCCTCTCTCCCTCTCTCTCCCCTCTCTCTCACACCCCCCTCTCTCCCCTCTCTCACCCGTTTTGTCAAAGTTCCACTTCCTCCGGTTCCAGAGCACTCGGTCGGTCCAGGCGGGCGTGCGACACTTCTCGCTGGTGTCGTAGTCCTCGGAGAACAGGTCGTACTTGTAGGTGGGTGCAAAGTCCAGGTCCCCCTCGATGAAGTCCCTGAAGACCTGAGCAGACCGCAGACCACAGACCACAGGCGTCTCATTATGAAGAGCTTGACTCTGAGTGGAGCTACGCTGGGACTGGGAGAGCCTCCACCATCGGTCACAAGGTGCAGCCTCAACCATGGTGGGACACTGTATATGGGACAATGTTTACAACGGACACTCTGAACTTTGACCTCACCATGCCGCCGTTCTTCTGCTCTAGCAGCTGGTCCTTGGAGGTCAGGGCGTCCCAGTTCTGCTGCCTGATCATCTCCTTGACGTCCTCGTTGGGCATGTTGATGCGGTAGTTGAAGTCGCCGCACCAGAACACGTAGTCGTGGGAGTAGAGCAGGCGGCCCTGGAGACGGACGGACAAGAAGTCAACAAGACAACCGGACCATTTAGACACCGTTGAATGGACCGTCTGAGGTTACCATAGTTACTAGAATAGAAGAGCGTTTCACGTTACCATAGAACTAAAATAGAATGTTACCATAGTTTCTAGAATAGAAGGTTACCATAGTTACTAGAAGAGGAGGTTACCATAGTTACTAGAAGAGAAGGTTACCATAGTTACTAGAATAGGTTACCATAGTTACTAGAAGAGGTTACCATAGTTACTAGAAGAGAAGGTTATCATAGTTACTAGAAGAGAAGGTTACCATAGTTACGAGAAGAGAAGGTTACCATAGTTCCTAGAAGAGGAGGTTACCATAGTTACTAGAAGAGGAGGTTACCATAGTTACTAGAATAGAAGGTTACCATAGGGAATGTAAGTCTGCGTGTGATCTCATTGTAGTCGTCGTTCCGCTCCTTGACCTGTGATTGGCCGGCGGCAAAGTGGGAGCAGAGGAAGCAGATGCTGGTGGTGTGGAACAGCAGGCGGATGGCCACGCCCCCTTTGTTGCCCGTGGCTCCGCCCATTCCGGTTTTGACCGTATCCACGGCGACGTCCCTGATTCACACACAACACAGGAAGGAGAAGACCTATGGATGGCCGTATTTGGAAGGAACAACATTCCAGTACCATCCTAAACTCCTCCCTCTCAGCTTCTATATGACCGGTGTATACAGGTGCGTACAGGTGTATACAGGTGTATACAGGTGCGTACAGGTGCATACAGGTGCGTACAGGTGTATACAGGTGCGTACAGGTGTGTACAGGTGTATACAGGAGTGTACAGGTGTATACAGGTGCGTACAGGTGTATACAGGAGTGTACAGGTGTATACAGGTGC
>PIJE02000392.1:186657-204157 GCA_002895965.2 Coryphaenoides rupestris | reverse complement strand
GTTTTATATTTGACATATTGGGGCATATTAGATCAGATGATTTGTTTGTTTGTCTGAAGGACACTTTTGAGTTGAAGTCAGTCAGAAGTCAGTCAGTGAAGTTGGATCGGTACTCACGGTCACCTGACACTAAATACTAATGTTTATACTTGGTAGGAAGTCATTACAGTGCGGTAGGTTTGTGTTTCCTGTATTTGTGTCATTTTGGAGAACATGCTGACCTCCAGAGCGAAGAAGGCCTGCACACTGTTGGTTCTGTCCAGACAGTCCAGGCAGTTGGTCCGGATGGTCCCACTCTGAGTCCTGCCAGGAGGTTGCAGAAGGGCCGATATTATTGTGAGTGAAAATACTTCATGGATACATCCAAATCAAACACATTTAACTCTCTACAACTGAACAAACAACTGTTGATTCAACTTGTGATTCTTTTGCAAGCAGTTGCAAGCAGTTTCATCGTCGCAAACCCTTCTTGACTGAACCCATCTGGACTGGGTTCAACACACCAAATGCCGATAACATTTTCAAAACCCGGTGACGTCTTCTACTGTAGAAGTATGTGGATACGTCCTCGTCACACGTGAGGACAGTAGAAACTCCTCGTGGGGTGGTTCACCTGATGATGCCGGTGTCTCCAGAGTAGGAGAAGAACCCGCAGTCGTCCAGGAACCGGCTGACCTGGGGCTTGAGGACGCTGTGCAGCTTCTCTGCCTTGCCGCCCTTCACCATCTGATGGTAGTCGAAGTTCAACATCTTCACGGCGCCGCCATGCTCCGACGCCTTCAGGTGACTCTGGACGGGGGGATGAGTAAACGAGTTGAGATGACATGTCGATGTATGAAATGGAAAGCACTGCTTACACATGAATATCTATTATGATTTATGATCTATGACCTATGACCTACGACCCATCAGGATGGCGGCTGCCGCTCACCTGGAAGGCTTTGCTCAGCATGTGTTCTCCCTCCTTCCCGCCCAGCAGGTTGATGATCACCTGCTTACCGTACAGCCTCCGCAGGGTACTGAAGTGTCTGCAAGACACACATACATCTGGAATACATATATACATACATACAGTACATAGAGCATAATACCCACACACTGGAGATACTGTATATACATATTAGACACATACACTGGGGCATGTGTGCATTTCACACACCTGTGATTGACAGGCAAGACGGTCCCCCCCCGAAACAATCAGGGAAGAGAAGCCCTGATTGGTCAGCTGGTACCACAGCGTACAGGTGACCAGGTCAGCTCACTCCCGCAGTAGAGCATGGCTGTGCTATGTTTAACAAACTAGCTCTTCACCATTATCTACAGCACCTTCAACTTGAAGGTACGTGGTATTGTCAGGCATCATGTGACACCATCCCACACTACAGTTGTCATGGTGACCACCACTTGAAGGCTAAATCATCATGCGTTTCACAATATTACTCAGAATATCGTGTCTCCAAATGCAGATCTTCGCCGTCCCACCAGAGGTCACATTTCCACTTCCAGCCTCTCATTCTGACGTCGTCTTCACACCGGCGGCTGTCCATGACTCATCTGACAGTATTGATTCATGTCTCGACGTCAACATGCTGATAAGGAAGGCGATGTGTCAAGGCTCGGCTGTGTTCAGTCAACATCGCCGCGGAGTACTGAAGAGACGTGACTCAGACGACGTCAGACACGACCTGCACACCGAGAACGAGCTCCTCAGAATCAGAAACTATTATTATTATTATTATTGCCTTCGTTTCGGCAAACAAGGTTCACCACAGCCTCACCACGGGGCAGAGCTGCATCTGACCTCTGACCTGTTGTTCAGGTCGGTCTTTACCTCCCCTCTCTCTGAAATGCTAATATTTCTTAATGGACGCGTGACGGTGAACACCTTGTACCCCGTGGAGCAGCACGAAGCACATCGGCCCGGGAGGCATTTGGGTTGCAAATCTACATCCCCCCCCTCCTCCACCAGAGATTAGCTAAGCATGGCCGGGAGGGCGTGGCTGGGTGGGCGTGGCTGGGGTGGCGTGGCTGGGGGGGGGGGGGAGGGGTCAGCCGTAGCATTGGACACAAACCTGACTTGACTTGAATCCGTTTCCTGGTGTTTCTCTGGCTGTCGGGAGGCAAGTCAGCGCACGGCCCATGAGGAGTGTTGCTCTGCTCCAGGGCCGTGCGCTGACTCGCCTCCCAGCCCGACGCACACATCCACTCAAGATTACCTCTCAAAGGCCGGAGCGTTCGCCTCGAACCCGCGGGAAAGCTTGACGCGGTGGGAGCCCACCTGCAGGGGCGGGGGGGGGGAGGCGGGGACAAGAGAACAGGCCATGCATACGTCCTTTAGTGATGACATCAGCTCTTGCAGTGGCCGTGTGTGTGTGTGAGTGTGTGTGTGTGTGTGTGTGTGTGTGTGTGTGTGTGTGTGTGTGTGTGTGTGTGTGTGTGTGTGTGTGTGTGTGTGCACTGTAGAGATACACACACATGGCTGCAGAGCACCAGACAATCTGGCGGGTAAAGGCGGATTGGAAGCTTTGGGGGGCATGAATCATAACCCAAAAGAAAGAGGAGGAGGAGGAGGAAACATCCATGAGCCACAGGGGAGAGGAGCTGATTGGTTTCAAAGACCGGAAGCTGCGCATGGATAAGAAGCCATCTTGTAATTGTCTCTCTCTCTCTGGTGACGGTGATCAGGTCGGTTCCTACTCCACCGTTGCTACACCACACTTACTACACCGCTGACACAATGTTTGTTGCTGCTTCCCTCTGGTCAGGCTCTCTCGCTAACGCCGTCTCTCCCAAGACCAGTTGACCACACTGCCCCCCCCCCCCCCCCTCCCCCCAACCACCACCACCACCACCAGTACGGTCACAACTGTGTTGGGAGCGACAGCGCTAGCCACCCATTCATATTTAATAACTTGATTATCTCGGACCATATATTGGCGAGCTCGAATTACCACCCCCCCGAAACTCATGGATAGCTTTACACGCAGGAATGCTGCTGTGGCACTAGGCTCATCCTATTCTCTATTCTCTCGGCCACATGGATCTTGGCGCTAAGTGACGAGCATGGCTTTGCTAGTACTAGGCGTTCCGTGCAACTCAACTACAGCAGAGCTGGACTGGCTTCTAAGTGAAGTTCGTCGTTGAGAGAAAACATGAGAGGAAGCAGGCTAACCCCTACCACCCATCACACTCTACCTAGCACCTACCACCTACCACCCACCACCCACCACACTGCACCCACCACACTCCACCTAGCACCTACTACCTACCACCCACCACACTCCACCTACCACCTACCACCCACCACACTCCACCCACCACACTCCACCTAGCACCTACCACACACCACACTCCACCCACCACACTCAACCTACCACCTACCACCCACCACCTACCAACTACCACCCATCACACTCTACCTAGCACCTACCACACTCCACCTACCACCTCCCACCTACCACCCCTCAACCCTCAACCAAATAACCAGCTAGTCCAAGCAGGAGACGAAGACGTGAAGCAGCTACGTGTGAAACACTGAAGAACCGTCCCAGAGCCACACCACCAAACCAAACCAAACAGAACCATGTCTTGTTGACTGATTTCACTTCTCAACTCAACCTCTCAGTTTGCCGTTTGCCGGCCGTCTACTCTAAACGCTGGCGGTCTAAACCGGTTTGGTGGCGTCTTCTGGGGCTGCTCTTCAGGTCAGGTTCTCACCTGATGGAACATATCTGGGAGCTGAGGAGGTAAAGAAGAAGACCCTCAACTTTCCATAACTAGAAGCCCCCCCTCTTCCTCCCTCTCCCTCTCTCTCTCCCTCTCTCCCCGCCTCCCTCTCTCCCTCCCTCTCTCCCTCCCTCTCTCTCCCCCTCCCTCCCTCCCTTCCTCCCTCTCTCCTCCCTCCCTTTCTCCTCCCCGCCTCCCTCCCTCCCTCCTCTCTCCCTCCCTCCCTCCCTGTCTGACGTAGAGCGAGGCGTTCTAGACCCGTCAGCCGTCAGAGAGGCAGGGTGGCGCCGGACGTTGTGGGGGGAGATAAGCGCCCGGGCGCAGCGCGGCTCTACGGCGAGAGAGAGCCAGCAGTCACCAGCAGAGCAACACAAACGACGAGCCGGAGGAAGGAAGCTGAGGTTGCGGCGCTCTACCAGGTGCAGGTTCTCCTCCATCCCGTTTGGCCGTCGGTTCTCATTCAGTTGCAACAAAACGCCCTTAATGGACTTTTTCTGAACACACAGCATGAATAGATGAGGTTACGACTCGTCAAGAGGACCACGAGTCCACAAGCCATCCGACATGGAGGCTCTATATAGAGCACCACCCCCCCCCCCCCCCACAACACACACACACACACTAATCTACACACACACACTAATCTACACACACACACACACACACACACTAATCTACACACACACACACACACACACACACACACACACACACTAATCTCCACACACATCTAAACAGACACAAATACCAAGCATTCTTCCTACGTTCTTACATTCCCGTAAAGGCTAAAAGACTAAAATGGACTCTACTGGTTATGTCAACTACGTGACTTATATTGATATTGAATCAGGACATTTGTTACACACATGTTACAGCGTGGCTTGATACATCATTTTTGATTAATTAATTCATAATTAATTAATTCATAATTCACATTTCATTTGGCAGAGCCCAGCTCCCTTTCAGCTTTATGGACCAACATTATAAATATAAACCATATTATGGACATCGCTCTAGATAATTTGCAGTGACTTATAGAAACGTCCACGCTTCCATGTTAATTCCTTAGGGTTAGGAGCTAGGAGCTAGGAAGCCAGGAACATTCATTCCTAGCAAGCTGCATGATGACATCACAGCAGCGTGATGACATCACAGCGCTGGTAAAGAGAGACAGGATGAGTGTCCTCCAGGTCTGCTACATCACGTCGCTGCAGAGGCATTATTGATCCTCCACAAGCCGATGACTTTAATGAATAATTAATAATGTTCCCAGCAGGCGTGTTGTCAGAGACGTGGAGCTCTCTCCTCCCCTGTTAGCCGTTAGCCGTTAGCGGTTATATTTACATTTACGGCATTTGGCAGACCAACAACTGAGAACAAACAACAATGCAAAAATGGCAAGACGTACAAACACGATTACGCGGTTACCTGTATTCCAGGTTGTTCCCAGAACAGCGGAATGGAGCCGCGGATTTGAATGAAGGAGGTGACCTTGTCGTCCAGGAATATGACCTGTTAGGAGCACAGGGTGGCTTAATGACACGGTGGCTGAGGGGCCGGTTTAACCACAGGCTGGCGACACTGCGATGCCAAATGCAATACACAAAATACAGAGTAATGCCACAGTGTGTTAGCCACGCCAGCAGGGGGCGTCTCCAGCTTTCCTCTGACCTGCTCCGTCTCCACGAAGTTGGCCACCTGTCCGTCGTCGTTGGTGCCGCGCACATTGAAGCGCGTCCCGGCACGCTCGGAGCTGAGGCGGGAGATGATGCACGCCTTGGCCTGCTTGTGGCCGGCGTAGATGGTCCTGATCTCCACGCCGCCGCACATCAGCCGCAGCAGCCAGTCCTCGCAGTGGATGCCGTAGTGCTTCAGGTGGAGGTGCAGAGATTGGTTCCTGTTGGTGGACACACACACCCAGAGTTAGGACCAAGGTACACGAGACACACACACACCTCCTCCTACACACGCACACGCACACACACACCATCTAAACAGACACAAATACCGAGCATTCTTCCTGAATTCTTACGTTCTCGCTTTAGGCTAAAATACTCAAATGGACTCGACTGGTTACAATCAACTACGTGACTTTTTGATATTGAATCAGGACATTTGTTACACACATGTTACAGTGTGGCTTGATACATATTTTTTTATTAATTAATTCATAATTAATTAATTCATAATTGAATTAATCACAGTGATATATTGCTGCCTCTCCTTCAACAAATGTACTCTTTGTAAGTCGCTTTGGATAAAAGCATCTGCCAAATGCCCTAAATGTAAATGTAAATAATTCACAATTTGGCAGAGCCCAGCTCCCACACTTCTTAACCACACACTGTACATGTGTACAGTATGTGAACACACAAACATGCGCACACACACTCGAGAGCACTCAGTTCCTCATTCCTGCAGAATCAGCCAACCCCTCACGTGTGCAACAGGAACTTGTAGAGCGAGTGAACCGGTGAACGGGAGATAGAGACAACTCACCCTTATTGTAACCCCCCTGGTTGCTTGGCAACACGGCACAACTTTGAATTTGTACCCTGGTTACTAATTGCATGCTTGATGCTTATCATGTGCAATACTCTTGATATCATGTGCTATATTATTATTAGAGCTGTGAATCTTCACTGGCCTCACGATTCGATTCGATTACGATTCAGCTGTCCACGATTCGATTCGATTCTACGATGCATCTTGATGCATCTCGATGCAGCTCAATAACCACAACCTCTTTTTCAGAGAGCTTCTCACGTGTTTCTTCTAGCGCTTCCACATTCCTTCGTTGTGACGTCACACTAGCGCAGGGGTGGCCAACCAGTCAGAGACGAAGAGCCAATTTTTTTACTGTGTTACTGCAAAGAGCCACATCATACACACATGAACATCTCCCCATCTCTTCCTCTCACACACACCACAAATATTTGTAGCCACTGCCAGGGCAATAACATTTTCATAGTCTTATCTAGTTAATTCGGGGGTGCTCAACGGAGCACCCCCCCCCCCCCTCCATCAGAACCGCAAATTAACGGACCCCCCCCATCAGAACCGTGAATTAACGGACCCCCCCATCAGAACCGCGAATTAACGGACCCGCCCCCCCCCATCAGAACCGCTTATTAACGGACCCGCCCCCCCACCCAGAGCCCGTCGCGCACCTCACGGTAGCGTCATTGCGCATCCTTGGCGCAACATCTGTGATAACGCGTTAACTTTGACAGCCCTAAAAAAAACACAAAATTCAATATGAACGTAAGAGCCATGAAACCAGACAAAGAGCCGCGGGTTGGCCAGGCCTGCACTAGCGTATCCCGTCTATTTTGATTATAAATTAATTTGAAACAATGGAGAGACATCGCGTCCTGCCATTGGCAGCAGCTCTCCACATGAGTGGTGCCTTCGAAAAGATTTGTGTGTGTAGTACAACTGGGTTGTCCATGACGGCCTGTATAAGGTTCTCCTCCGCCTTTGTTGACAATGTTGATATCGTATGTCCCGCCCCCTCCTCAATTTTGATTGGCTGACAAGAGAGACGTGACATTGATGAGCGCGACGCTTCTCCAAAAGTTGAACTATTTTCAACTCAGAGCACTGGGAGCAGAGCGACCAAAAGCGCTGAACTTCATAGGGTTTGCATTGAAAATAGCCGCTGCCAGCGTTTTTTTTTTTATTTATTTTTTTACATCAACGTTAGTAGGCTATAATCGATTATGTTCTGTCACTGCATCGATGCAGAATCGTACATGTCCGCATCGCGATGCATCTTAGAATCGAGAAATTTCCACACCCCTAATTATTATCATTATTAATATCATGTTATCTCTAAATATTACCTGTAATACTACCTCTCATCTCCTCTCGTCATCATGTGCTATATTATTATTATTATTATTAATATCATGTTATCTCTAAATATTATCTGTAATACTACCTCTCATCATCATGTGCAATATTCTTAATGTCATGTCCAATACCTCTCCTACATTACCTTTCAACATTATGTGCAATATTCTTAATATTCTTTCTATCATGTGCAATACGTCCCCTAACCATTATTATTATCACAGTATTACACTTCAATTATGCCAAATTATTTTCGCTGTCTGAATATCTTATCTTGCCGATATATTTTTATATTTTGACTGTACATTTGTAAATCTGTTAGTTTATTTATTCTTCTTCTTCTTCTTATTCTTTATTATTCCCCCCCCCTGGGCCCAGCTGGGGGGCGGGGCCACCGGGGACGGGGACCAGCGGGGACCCACCAGAAGAAGCGGTTGTCGGTGGTGTCCTCCAGGGTCCGGCGGTGGGCGTTGAGGCTCAGATCCATGCTGGCGCCGCCGCCGGACGACCAGGCGAAGTAGAAGTGTCCAGAGTTGAGCACCTTGCGCACCTCGGCGATGCGGTCCTCGTCGGCCGGGTCGTTCTTCAGCGAGACGAAGTCCGTCTGCGTGACGCGGAACACCTCAGAGTCCTGCACCTTGCCCACCGAGCTGCAGCCCGTCACCACCACCAGGCTGTGCAGCATGGCGTCACCTGCCCGGACCGGACCGGAACCGGGGGGGGGTTAGAGGTTTAGGAGGGGGTCCAAGGCTAGGGTTGACACAGTTGATGGGATAGTGGTTCATCAAGCTCCGCCCCCCGCCCCCCGCCCCCCTCCCCCGTCTTAGCTGTGGTCTGACCGCGTCTGTTCTACCGCTGTCTAGATGTCTAGTGGAGGATTTAGCATGGAGGGCTCGCGTAATCAAACCCGAGAGATGACGGAGGACTGAAGAAGAAGAGGAGGAGGAAGAGGAAGAGGAAGAAGGGGCAGGGAAGTTTAAAGTATGAGAGAGAGAGAGAGAGAGATGCTTCAGACTAACCTACACTATCTTCTAGAATGAGCTTTAATCCGTAAAACTGATTTTCTTTTTCTTGTTGTGATAACAGACAGACAGGTCTGGTTCTAGAGGGTAAACATTCAGACAGACAGGTGTGGTTCTATGGTTCTAGAGGGTAAACATTCAGACAGACAGGTGTAGTTCTAGACGGTAAACATTCAGACAGACAGGTCTGGTTCTAGAGGGTAAACATTCAGACAGACAGGTGTGGTTCTATGGTTCTAGAGGGTAAACACTCAGACAGACTGGTTCTAGAGGGTAAACACTCAGACAGACAGGTTCTAGAGGGAACCGTGTTTCTAAAGACCACCGTAGAACCGTACCGAGGTTGAGCCGGAGAACCCCGAGGATCCCGTAGGCGTCTACCATCTTGGTGTAAGTACTCTTTATCGCGTCCTTCTCAGCAGCAGCTGGAGATCAGGTGACACAAGCGGCGCTGGGTTAGGAGTCTCCGTGGTGTGAAGCCATTTACATTTACATTCACATTTACATTTAGGGCATTTGTCAGAAGGAGAGACAGCAATATATGTCTCTGCCATGCAGCATCCAGAGACAGATCTGTGGTGTCTACCACACCGAGAGGACATGCTTACACAGCACGGCGACCGCTCCGGACTCGAACATCAGGCACTCGTCCTTGGAGCGCGTCTCCGCGATGACGCTATAGGGGGGCGGGTCCAGCTTGTGGTAGATGCGGTACCCCTTGCTGAAGGCCATGGTCGATGATCAGAGATTAAAGGACCTATGTTGCTTCTGTAAGAGATGGGAAGGCATGACGCTCCAAAGACCATCGGTAGGATGAGCCTAGAGTCCGTTAGCTTCAGATTCTCTGCACAAAAACCACAACACCCCCCCTCACCAGCTAGAGGGTGTTGAGAGTCAAGTGCAAGATTCTGAGATGACATCAATATCATGTAATTATTAATTATTATTATAATTACCTCAAACTATAAATCCTGATCGTAAAGCACAGCCTGACCCACAGGTTATTGGTGATAATAACGATCACCTAAAATTGTGCAAATGTGTTCCAGCATTTCTGCAAAGTTGATCCAAATGGAACCAAAAACGTCATCGTCATCATCATCATGGACACAGAGCACACATCTATAGATCTATAGATCTAGAGTTATTCTGCAGTGTTCATCCTCGTGTATCTATAGATCTAGAGTTATTCTAGGTCTATAGATATATAGATCTATAGATTCTAGATCTCGATCTATATTCTGCAGGTCTCATCTATAGATCTATAGATGTAGAGTTATTCTGGCGGTCTCATCCTCTAGATCTCTAGATCTCTAGATGTAGAGGTGTTCTGTAGGTCTCATCCTCTACATCTATAGATCTATACATCTATAGATCTAGAGGTGTTCTGTCGGTCTCATCCTCTAGATCTATAGATGTAGAGGTGTTCTGCAGGTCTCATCCTCTAGATGTCTACATCTATACATCTATAGATGTATGGATGTAGATGTGTCCTGCAGGTCTCATCCTCTAGATGTCTACATCTATAGATCTATATATGTATAGATGTAGATGTGTCCTGCAGGTCTCATCCTCTAGATGTCTACATCTATAGATCTATAGATGTGTTCTGCAGGTGAGCCAGGAGGCCACAGGACAGCTCAGGGCCACCTTCTCCTCCTCCTCCTCAGAGTCACGACTCCGACCAACAGAACCATAAATGACCTAATAGTGGCGCACATCGATGACTCTCTTTATGATTGTGTGATTGTGTGATTGTCTGATTGTATGGTTGTGTGATTTAGTTGTGATCTGATCTAGATGTGTGAGGTGATCTGAGGCGCGTCCCGCTCCTCACAACATGAGCGTCGATCTGTCCGTCAAGACCCCGGCCTGGAGACACTCTGATCGATACTAACTATGAGACACATCAAGTCCTGACTAATAGTTCATGATGTAATGAGATGTGTGTAACTGTGTCAGGTAAAGGACGCTGGAGCTCACCTGACCGTGCTTCTTCCCCCCCCGCCGGCCTGCTCCTCTCAGATCGCTGCTGGCTGCGGGCTGCTGGCTGTCAACAAACCCACCCGCGAGTCAGCGGCGGATGGTACGTCCCGACGGTACTACGTCACATTACCGTATTACCGGGAAGGTTCTGGAGATGTTGTACACTGTAGAGACACACATAATCCCCTTTATTATTATTATTATTAGCATTATTTGAATTGTAATTTTTTGTATTGTTATTATTATTTATTTTTATATATATATCTTTTTTTTCTTTCTTTTCGATTTTGTTTTTTTATATATATATATTATTATTTTTTTCTCTCTTTCTTTTCGTTTTTTTCTTTTTTATTGCATTTTATTTTTGTATTTCTGTATATATATATTTTTTTGTATATATATATATTATATTATATATACTTATATTTAGTTGTTTTTATTTAAAGTTGACTTACTTACCTGTATATATTTAGTTCTTTATAATTATACTTTTTAAATTTCAATTGAAATTTCAATTGAAATTTCAATGTAACGTTTATAGCTCAGCCTCTGATTGGTAAAACACGTTGAAATTCGTCGACGACATCATTTATAAACTACTTTCATGATGGAGAAAATAATATGATATCCTTTAATATATGTTAGCATGAAGTATCCTGCTTTGTTTCCCCAACAACCAGAGCCGCTACTCTAGTCTTTACGGTTGACGACACGCTGCTGTCCAATCAGATCACATGGGGGCGGCACCATAGCTGACTGCTGTCCAATCAGATCACGCACAGGGGGGCGGAACCATAGCTGACTGCTGTCCAATCAGATCAAGCCGAGGGGGCGGAGCCAAAGCTGCTCGGCACGCAAGGGGGCGGAACCATAGCTGACTACTGACCAATCAGATCACACAAGGGGGCGGAGCCAACGCCGTGTTGTTTCATTTAGTATTTTATATTTAATATGCGACGCAGGACTTCACGGGTGAGCTCCACATTATTATCAACATATTTACGCATATAAATGAAGAAGAAGAAGAAGAAGATCTCTTTATTAATCCACACGTATTGGTCACACAACACACAGCGGGAAGTGGTGGCCGCCAAACACACACACGCGCATGCAGGGAGGGTGGCCCGTGGAAATTGTCCTCTGCGTTTAACCCATCCTGCGGCCAGCAGGAGCAGTGGGCAGCCACTCAACGGCGCCCGGGGAAAATGTTACAAATGCTATAAGTGATGTTATTTTATTCACGTGTAATTACAATACAATACAATACAGTACAGTACAGACATAAGTCAAGTTTAATACACATGACACTGTAATAGATGTAATAAATACAATACAATCTGCTCTTCTGACCTCTAAATCAATACTTTTTATGCATTTATCATTGATCTATTTGTGTATTGTTTTGTTTGTGTTCACTGTTTATCTTGTAGGTGGTTAATGTTGTCTAAATGCTGCTTGTGGCCTTTGGTCCCTCGGTGGGATCAATAAAGTTTAATGTCATCTAAAATTTCACCTGGACTCTACATAACCCCCCTCCTTAACAAGAGACTCAAGACCCACCTGTTCAGAGTTCACCTGGACCCCCCCCCTAGCACTAACCTGCGTGTTTACATGTCTTAACACTTATTAATGGCACTTAGCATTGTTGTTCATTCTCAGATATTGTATCATGCTTAGAATCACATGCCTGCCCAGCTACTTATGCAGGCAACTTGGCAATTATGAAACTCGTTCTATTCGTCTCGTAAATATGAATGCTCGAAAACAGCTCTATTCTTATCTTCAGGAACCACAGTGATATATTGCTGCCTCTCCTTCAACAAATGTACTCTTTGTAAGTCGCTTTGGATAAAAGCGTCTGCCAAATGCCCTAAATGTAAATGTAAATGTAAAATAATCTGTTGTGGTGTTTGTTACTGTACATTTGTAAATCTGTTAGTTCATTTGTATTATTCTGTGTATTTCTCTATTGTTTTATTGTACTGTATAGCTATGCAACCTGGAACAAGAATTTCCTCCTGGATTAATAAAGTTCTATCTTATCTTATCTTATCTTCTCTTTGTAATCCAGGCCTCACAATGAAGGGCCTGTACATGGTGGAGCCGCTGGTGGCGCTCTACGCCTTCACGGTTTTCCTGGTGTACCCACTGGTCGACCAGTTCGTCTACCGCCGGCTGTGGGAGCAGCTGACCAACACCAGCTACCCGGAGGACGACGCGCCACGATGTGAACACAACAACAACAACACCAGCAACAGCAGCAGCAACCACTCCACTTACTATGATGTGAGGCAACAGCAACATCTTTATTTTCATATATATACATACACTGTGTTTATGTATGTGCACGCACATGTATCTCTGTGTGTGTGTGTGTGTGTGTGCGTGCGTGTGACTGACAGAAAGCCGTCATGCAAGACACACACACCTGGTCTGCTCACACAACAACTGCTTCCGCTTTCCTCTTAATGGCGCTAAAATAAGATAAGATACTTTATAGGATATTCTTGTGCCAGGTTGCACAGCAATACAGTACAATGAAACAATAGAGAAATAACAGAATAATAAAAATAAACTAACAGATTTACAAATGTACAGTCAAAATATACAAATATATAGGCAAGATAAGGCAAGACTATTTTAGTCAATATAAATGTCCCTTAAGTCTGTTCTGCTGCTGTGAAGTTTATTTGTCTAGAACCATCCAAGCTCCATAACCAAAGCGCTGCAGTTATTTTAGTTTATTTTGTTTACTGCGCGTCGATGTGACCGCTAGCCGTAGAACACAAACGAACGGCTAGCAGCGACCGAGCGGTTCTTGTGGTCCGCAGGAGGTCCAGCGTCAGGCGTCTCTCTTCTCGCTCTACACGGAGGTCTTCTCCACCATCCCGTCCCTGGTGGTCACCCTGCTCCTGGTGGCCCACAGCGACCGGCGGGGTCGCAAGGTCACCATCGTCCTGCCCCTGGTGGGCAGCCTGGTGTACTTCCTGTCCTTCCTGGCCGTGTCCTACTTCCAGCTGAGCGTCTACTTCCTGCTGGGCGCCTCGCTGGCCTCCTCGCTGTTCGGCGGCATCGGCACCTTCATGGGTGGCTGCTTCGCCTACGTGGCCGACCGCTGCGTCGGCAGAGACGGGCGGCACAAGACGCTACGCATGGCGATGGTGGACATGGTGATCGGCCTGCTCTCCGGCATCGCCTCGCTGTCCACCGGATACTTCCTGCGGGCGACGGGCTTCGAGGGGCCCATCCTCATGGCGGTGGGCTGCCAGACGCTCTCGCTGCTCTACGCCATCTTCGTCCTGGAGGAGACGATCCAGCGGCCGCCGCCGGATGCCAGCGCAGCCGCGGCTCGTCCCTCCTGCGGCTCGCCCGTGTGGCGGACGGTGAAGGGGATCTACCGGATGCTGGCAGGGACCGGGCGGGGCGGGGGGAGGCGCGTGCGCCTCCTGCTGCTGATGCTGACCTTCGCCAGCTTCAACCTGGCGTACTTTGGGGGGCTGTCTCCCGTCACGCTGTACGAGCTGCGGTCGCCGCTGTGCTGGGGCGAGGTGCTCATCGGCTACGGCGCAGCGCTCTCCACCGGCGTGTTCGTCGCCAGCTTCCTGGGCGTGGCGGCCCTCACGCTCTGCGGCGTGCCCCCGCTCACCGTCGTCCTCCTCGGCATGCTGTCCGTCGTCTGCGGCCTGACGCTCATGGCCTTCGCCACGACCACCCTGGCCATGTTCCTGGGTGAGACCCCACCTCCTCACCCCCACCTCCTCACCCCTACCTCACCCCCACCTCCTCACCCTTACATCCTCACCCCCACCTCCTCACCCCTACCTCACCCCCACCTCCTCACCCTTACCTCCTCACCCCTACCTCACCCCTACCTCACCCCCACCTCCTCACCCTTACCTCCTCACCCCTACCTCACCCCCACCTCCTCACCCCTACCTCCTCACCCCTACCTCACCTCTACCTCCTCACCCCCACCTCCTCACCCCTACCTCACCCCCACCTCCTCACCCCTACCTCCTCACCCCTACCTCCTCACTCCCACCTCCTCACCATCTCACCCCACCTCACCCCACCCCCTGATTGGTTAATAGCATTCCGAGGGAAAGCATTATATTTCAAAGCCTTTTAACATTTTGTTAACATTTTACAACTTCACTAACCTTGCTGCTAATCTGGTTAAAATGCAATTACTCACCTCACATTCAACAACTGAATGAGCAACTTTTTATTTATTTCACATTTATCGTATTTGTCAGCGTTACGGACTGAGATTCTGCTCATATTAATACCGTACGTATGGAGGGCAGCGCGTTGATCTGTCTTCCATGTGGAACGTTCTAGTGCGGATTCCACTGCTCCTTGCCGTCATGCCGTATCCTGTCCTGCGCACCCTGATGTCCAAACTGGTCTCCGCCTCCGAGCAAGGTGAGGAGAGGTGGACCCACACTCAGGAGCTAGTCCTCGCTGGAGTTCAGAAGTCCATGTCGTCCATCGCTAGAAGAACCTCTTGGTTATTCTACAAATAATGGTTATTCTGGGATGGGTTGGTTGTTATGGCCGCTAGTAATGTCTCTATGGTTGCTTTATTGAGATGTCTTCCAAGATGCATATAACATAAACAGAGCATAATAAACGGAAACCAACATCAAACACAAAAATCACCAAAATCACGTTATAACCACGTGATTAACGTGATTTAACCTCATAACCAACAGGGTTAGGGGTTAGGGTTAGGGTTAGGGTTAGTAAAACCTTGTAAAATGTGTGCAAGTTTACACATTTAAATACACATACTCAAGAATAAAACCATAACAAGAGCTTTTAGTGTGTTTGTCGTCGTGTGGACGCTAAGACCAGACATCTGACGCGCCGCTGTGTGTCTGCCACCAGGGGCGCTGTTCGCCTGCGTGGCGTTCCTGGAGAGCCTGGCCGGCAACGTGGCGGACGCCATCTTTAGCAGCATCTATGCCGCGACGGTGAGCTGGTGGCCCGGCTTCACCTTCCTGCTGGCTGCCGGGCTCTGCATCATCCCCTGCATCCTGGTGGGGTAGGTCACCGTGACAACGCTAGGGCACCGCCTCCACCACCACCACCCACCCACCTCCTCCTCCTCCTCCACATCCACCACCACCACCACCTCTACCACCACCTCCACCCACCACCACCATCACCACCTCCACCACCTCCTCCTCCTCCTCCACCACTACCTCTACCACCATCACTACCACCATCACTACCACCACCACCACCCACCACCACCTCTACCACCTCCACCTCACATCTTACACCATCATGCCGTTCTAGCCGCTGGGAGAGATCCCATATCGAGATATCGGGTCCAAAACCACTGGACTGGATACTGGGAGTAAGAAGAGGAGATGTGTTTTTGTGTTGACACCAATATGCATCATCTAGCGCGTATAACTCTAGAGTAGAATGCATCAATAGTGTAATAGAGACCTAGAACACGCTGGGATCCACGCAATGCACAACTTTAGCCCGATTTCCCAGCAGATAAGATAAGATAAGATAAGATAGAACTTTATTAATCCCGAAGGAAATTCTTGTGCCAGTTTGCATAGCAATACAGTACAATAAAACAATATGGAAATACACAGAATAATAAAAATAAACTAACAGATTTACAGCAGACAAAGTTTTTAGCAAAGATTTTAGCAAAGATTTAGCAAGCAAACAAGTTTTAGGAAATTGCAGACTTCATACGACTGCAGGAAGGGACATGATAAAGACGTCTGCAGACGGTAGAAGGGTCTGGCTTGTCTCACGGCTGTAGAGTTAGAGTTACATGCAAACGTTTTTGCTGTCAGCATGCACTTTTTATGCTCGACAGCTTGCAATAGACCCACACACACACACACACACACACACACACACGCACACACAAGAGCACTCAGTTCCGCGCCGTTCTGCAGAAGCAGCCAACCCTTCGAGCGCAGAACCACACGGCGAGTCCTCGTATAGAGTCCTCGCTGATGTGGTTCACGTTGGGTGGATCATATCGTCTGTAATCTCTCTACTGTGTACTGAGATGTTGGCTTATCCTCTGGTCAGCTGGACTCCTCCACGACCCGCTGAGTCATACGAGGAAGTGATGACTCAGCTCTGTGGTTAGCTGTGTGCTAACCGAGTCCTCAAGTATTTTGTTTCTGCAGTAAACGTCGGCAGAATACACACACACACTATTGGATTCTGAATCACATCATTTTATATATAACTTGTTTAGTACATTCTGCATTTGTCCTCTAATATTGGTGCCAAATACTCTCACGCATATAGTGAGATATTTACAGCAGGAATCAACCATTTGTTTGCACTCATGCGTTCTGCAAAAACATATTATTTATTGGCCTTTTTGACTTGTAATACAATTGTCGGCGTTAACTAGCAGAGGTGGGCTGTATGGCTTCATAATAAGGGGGTTATGTTGATCACCTGAAATCAGACATGTACTCCAGACATGGATCTGTCACGGTGGTGGTGGTGTGATGAGGACACAAATACAGGACAACCAGGCAGGTGATGATGAATAAACAAAAACTGACTCTGAACAGAACACAGAACAGAAACAAGGAACCGACCTGGACCCACTGGGGAACAGGACTTGTACAGAGAGATGAGACATGAGGGAACCAGAACCAGAAGCACTAGACAAGGAACACAATATAAGACATAGAAGCACCGCCTCCTCCGCCACCACCCACTACCACCTCCACCTCCTCCACCACCACCACCACCTAGGTGGTGGAGGAGGAGGAGAGAAGGAGGAGGGAGGAGAAGGAGGAGGGTGGTGGAGGAGGAGGAAGAGGAGGAGGTGGAGGAGGAGGAGATGGAGGAGGTGGGACAGGTGAAGGAGACCACCGCTTTTGCCGTTCTAGAAATGTCCCCTATGG
>PIJE02000392.1:173582-186050 GCA_002895965.2 Coryphaenoides rupestris | reverse complement strand
ATTTCCCTTCATGGGTTTTTTTTTTTTAAATTCATGACAGCACTATATCAATCTCTTGAGAAAACTCAGTGATATGATCGTAGGAAGTAGACAAGAACAATACCAGTAAACATGAAGGTAGATTCAATGATTTTGTTTACAATGAAAACACTTTTTTGTGAAGGCACAATGGGTATTGTTAACGAATACAATTAATAAAAACAATTTGTGCACACGGTCCCTTTCCAGTTACCTATTTGGCTCAAATGAATACGGAGCTAATCTACCGGACGCCACATTAATCATTACAGAATATATCCCTTTATGGCAGCTAGTCCACTCAGATGTACGGTGGACTGATCCATCCCAGTTTAGCTGTTGGTACAGTCCACCAGGGACTCACCTCTAGTTTAGAATAGAATAGAAGGGGCGCCCCGGTGGCTCACCGGGTTAAGGTGCGTACCATAAGGCTAGTCCTTGCAGCGGCGCGGGTTCGAATCCGGCTCGTGCCCTAGCTGCCATAAAGGGATATATTCTGTAATGATTAATGTGGCGTCCGGTAGATTAGCTCCGTATTCATTTGAGCCAAATAGGTAACTGGAAAGGGACCGTGTGCACAAATTGTTTTTATTAATTGTATTCGTTAACAATACCCATTGTGCCTTCACAAAAAAGTGTTTTCATTGTAAACAAAATCATTGAATTTCCCTTCATGGGTGTTTTTTTATTCATGACAGCAACTATATAACTCTTGAGAAAACTCAGTGATATGTAGGAAGTAGACAGACAATAACCAGATAACATAGAAGATAGTCACCATATAGTCACCTGTAAAGGTCTACAGAAGTGGGCTAAAACCCTGGGGAACGTCATCTTGCATTTTATGTACACGTCTTTTTATAAATCTTTAAATGGCAACAGAATTTTAATTAAAAAAACCTATTGGTATGTTACAATAACTGGAAACCTTTTGATTGAACTCGGATGAGACGTTTGTGTTTGTCTGAAAGTGTGTAATGAGTTTAAACGTGTTGCTCGGCAAGTTCGTCCTCCAGCGACGGATCCGAGCCACGTGGATATCAACCAGCAGGTGTCGCTGTTGCTTGAGACTTCACAGCTTCTCCCCTCTTACAGTCCCAAAGTTGCAGCAATACTTTGACACAAGAGGGCCCCTTTCAGCAGGGTCCTAAACGCCACCGGGTTACTGAACTCTTAGGACTGTTTGTAGTCTCAAAGTTTCTCACGCACACACACACACACACACACCGGGGTTGGTCCTGACACCCCTGACCCAGGTGGAGGTGAAGGCACCGGGGTGGGTCCTGACTGACCCCTGACCCGGGTGGAGGTGAAGGCACCGGGGTGGGTCCTGACTGACCCCCGACCCGGGTGGAGGTGAAGGCACCGGGGTGGGTCCTGACTGACCCCCGACCCGGGTGGAGGTGAAGGCACCGGGGTGGGTCCTGACTGACCACCGACCCGGGTGGAGGTGAAGGCACCGGGGTGGGTCCTGACTGACCCCCGACCCGGGTGGAGGTGAAGGCCTGACGGGGCCCAGAATCCCTGGAGCGGACCCACCAGCTGGTGCTGAGACTGAGACTGAGACGGCCTCTCGGCTCCAGAGATGAAACATTTGAAGAAGCCTTTGTTGAAATAAGCGCTTACTCCTGTTCTTCACTAACACTGGCAGACTATTTAGTGTTGCAATAAACAAAGACGTTATTTGGAATCATGATTAATCATGATTCCAAATAACGTCTTTGTTTATTGCAACACTAAACATTCGTCCTCTGCAATACGTGTCATTACAACATCTCGCTGCAACACACTCCTGCATATCCACGAAGCCTTTCTCCTGAGTTGTGGTAAGAAAGTTAACATTATGTGTTGAAATGTGTGTGTGTGTGTGCAGCCCCCCCCCCCCCACCCAGACTCTTAACTGGGCCAGGTGAGGCTGTAGCCCCCACCCCCCCAGACTATAACTGGGCCAGGTGAGGCTGTAGCCCCCAACACCCCCCCACCCAGACTCTAACTGGGCCAGGTGAGGCTGTAGCCCCCAACACCCCCCCCCCCCAGACTCGAACTGGGCCAGGTGAGTCTGTAGCCCCCCACACCCCCCCCAGACTCTAACTGGGCCAGGTGAGGCTGTAGCCCCCCCCCCCCCCAGACTCTACCTGGGCCAGGTGAGGCTGTAGCCCCCACACCCCCCCCCCAGACTCGAACTGGGCCCGGTGAGGCTGTAGCCCCCCCCCCCCAGACACTACCTGGGCCAGGTGAGGCTGTAGCCCCCCACACCCCCCCAGACTCTAACTGGGCCAGGTGAGGCTGTAGCCCCCCACACCCCCCCAGATTCTAAACTGGACCAGGTGAGGCTGTAGCCCCCCAGACTCTAACTGGGCCAGGTGAGGCTGTAGCCCCCCACACCCCCCCAGACTCTAACTGGGCCAGGTGAGGCTGTAGCCCCCCACACCCCCCCCAGACTCTAACTGGGCCAGGTGTGGCTGTAGCCCCCCACACCCCCAGACTCTTAACTGGACCAGGTGAGGCTGTAGCTCCCCACACCCCCCCAGACTCTACCTGGGCCAGGTGAGGCTGAGGCTACAGCCCCCCCCCCCCCACACACCCCAGACTCTACCTGGCAGGTGAGGCTACAGACCCCCCCCCCCAGACTCTACCTGGAACCAGGTGAGGCTGCATTTCCCCCCCCCCCCCCCCCCCAGACTCTACCTGGGTCAGGTGAGGCTGTAGCCCCCACACCCCCCCAGACTCTACCTGGGCCAGGTGAGGCTGAGGCTACAGCCCCCCCCCCCCCCCCCCCAGACTCTACCTGGGCCAGGTGAGGCTACAGCCCCCCCCACTCTACCTGCGACCAGGGGGCCCCCCCCCCCCCCCCAGACTCTACCTGGGACCAGGTGAGGCTGCATCCCCCCCCCCCCCCAGACTCTACCTGGACCAGGTGAGGCTGCATCCCCCGCCCCCCAGACTCTACCTGGACCAGGTGAGGCTGCATCCCCCGCCTCCCAGACTCTACCTGGGCCAGGTGAGGCTGTAGCCCCCCACACCCCCCCAGACTCTACCTGGGCCAGGTGAGGCTGTAGCCCTACCCCCCAGACTCTACCTGGACCAGGTGAGGCTGGTTAAGCCGGCCACCAAACACACACACACACACACACACACACACATTGTAAACATCCCATCCCTTTGGACCTGTCATGGATTTCATAGTAATACTCAATAATAATATGAGAAGGAGTTCTCTTTCCTTATTAGTATTACAAACTATTTCTAATACCACACTGTAGAAATACTCTGTTATACAAGTAGCACGTCCTGCATTGAAAATGTCACTGAAGTGAAACTACAGTAAGTATTTGCATCAAAATATACTGAAAGTACCAAAAGTCAAAGTACTCATGATGCAGAATGGCCCACATCAGAATAATAATATATATTATTACTATATATTATATGATTGGATTGTAATTATTCATGCATTAATGAGCTCAGATTACTTCAGTACTGCTGGGTAGCTTGTGAATTTCCCCCTGGGACCAATAAAGCTTTATTGATATAATAATATCATTATTCATTTATTGATTAGCTTTTGTATTGTTCAGTAGTAGTAGGAGGAGGAGGAGGGAGGAGCTGCAGGGTGGGGTCACAGGGAGGCGGAGGAGGATGACGAGGGGTGGAGCTGCAGGGTGGAGTCATAAGCGGGAGGGAGGAGGAGGAGGAGGAGGGAGGGGTGGGGGAGGAGGAGGGAGGAGCTGCAGGGTGGGGTCACAGGCAGGAGGGAGGGAGGGGCGGGGGAGGAGCGGCAGGGTGGGGGAGAGGAGGAGGGAGGGGCGGGGGAGGAGGAGGAGGAGGAGGAGGAGGGTGGGGTCACAGGCAGGAGGGAGGAGCCTCAGGGTGGGAAGAGGAGGAGGGAGGAGCCGCAGGGTGGGGGAGGGGCGGGGGAGGAGGAGGGAGGAGCCGCAGGGTGGGGTCACAGGAAGGGGAGGAGGAGGAGCTGCAGGGTGGGGGAGGAGGAGGAGGGAGGAGCTGCAGGGTGGAGTCACAAGCGGGAGGGAGGAGGGAGGGGCGGGGGAGGGAGGAGCCGCAGGGTGGGGTCACAGGCAGGAAGGAGGGAGGGGCGGGGGAGGACAGAGAGAGAGAGAGAGAGAGAGAGAGAGAGAGAGGGATAGATAGAGAGAGCCCAGCCCTGAACGCGGCAGCGACAGCAGCACACAGCGCGGTGTCTCCCGGGCTGAGGGGACACAGAGACTGCTCCTTCTTATTCTCATAGCACCACCCTCCACCTCCACCTCCTCCACCACCTCCTACACCTCCACCACCACCACCTCAACCTCCTCCTCCACCCCGCGGCTCCTGCAGCCGCCGAGCGACCCGAGATGCACACGGAGACTCGGAACAAGAAAGTAAGTCTCCTCCTCCTCCTTCTCCGTCACATCATTATTACAGAACATGAGAGTCTGTTCTCCTGTTCGATACAAGTGATCACTGATGACTGATCACTGAGTGTGTCCTCATTTTGTGTCCCTCATGTTGTGTCCCTCATATTGTTATGTGTCCTCAAGTTGTGTCATCATGTTGTCCCTCATGTTGTGTCCTCATGTTGTCTCCTCATTGTGTCCCTCATGTTGTTATATTGTGTCCTCATGTTGTGTCCCTCATGTTGTGTCCTCATGTTGTTATATTGTGTCCTCGTGTTGTGTCCTCATGTTGTTATATTGTGTCCTCAAGTTGTGTCATCATGTTGTCCCTCATATTGTGTCCTCATGTTGTCCTTCATGGGTGACGCGCAGAAAGTCTTCTCCCCTCCACCCTCCCACCACGGGGGGGGCTGCGACCTCCTCCCTGCTCCTCCGTGGTTTCTCCTCCCTATGTGTGTGTGTGAACTATCTGGGTTGGTGTGTGTGTGTTGTGTGTGTGTGTTGTGTTGATCTCCAAGCAGGACACCAGAGGAGAGAGAGAGAGGCTGCAGGCTCCATAGGACACCATCTTAGTTGGGATTTAAAGGGCCAGGCACCCTTTTTTCCTCTCCCTTGCAGACAGGGGGCGCCACAGCACCCTGCACCCCGGGAAGACTCCCGAGAGTCCAGGTGCATGGCTGCTGCTGCTGCCGCCTCCTCCTCCTCCTCCTTCTTCTTGTGGCCCCTACTTGGAAGCACCTTCAGTCGTAGAGGTCTGGGTGACCATCCACACCTCTACGACTGAAGGTGCTTCCAGACCCCTGGAGGGGGTGGGGGGAAGACTCCCCACGTGGTCCAGGAGTCTGGAAGCCAGCCCTTCAGTCATAGAGGTGTGAATGAGCATCCAGACTAGTAGACCGGTCTAATAGCTGGAGAATATAGCTTCACTATATATAGCTAACTATAACCTGTACGTAATATAGATATACGATATAGACGATATAGTTTAACAACTACCCTAACCTTTATAGGCCCTATATATAGATAACTTGTCTACTATATACAGTAGATAGACGGTATAGTCTCGCTACCCTAACCTCTATGGCTAATTTAGTCTAATCATGTAGTCTAACCTATATACTATAGATATTATAGTGGAATAGATGGATGGATGGGTAAATCTGTTTATGTTGTGGAGGTGAGGATTAAACTCCAGGCCGGGAGCCTGATTTGCATATTAGCCGTTCAAGTCCCAACAGCTGCCAGGCCGCGGGTGCCGGGAGTGAACCGCCGTTACGCGTTGGCTGTGAAACGACCGACATGCCTCTAGGTTTGGTCAACGTGGTGCGCTCGGTACAGAAGGAAGTAACTTGCCATTTCCCTTGCCGTGCGGTACAGTCAGTCGGACGCCATCAGGTGCACCGTGCAGGAGAACCAGATCACGGCAGTAAAATATTCATTAAGTGGACAGATCTCTCTCTCTCTCTCTCTCTCTCTCTCTAACGCCACGAGGACCCCTGGCAGCGAGTCTGGGCGTTTGAGGCTTTTCAGTCAGGCGATGCACAGGACACCCTGCAGCCACGCCGGCTTCCTGCTCTTCAACTCATCCTCGGAGCCATGCGAGCGTGTTTATACTGTGTCATGTTACCATGTTAACATACAACCGACACGTTTGACATGACACTGTATAATCAATGTTTGGCATTGTGTATACAGTACTAATCTACAGAATATACTGTAGCTCTGTTTTAGGTGACATTTATGTGAGTGTGAGATTGGGGATGTGATGTGTTGAGGACATGACGGACATGAGGACACAACATGAGGACACAATATAACAACATGAGGACAACATGAGGACAACATGACGGAGGGCTCACGTCATACGTGATGTGTTGAGGACATGACGGAGGGCTCGCGTCATACGTGATGCGTTGAGGACATGACTGAGGGCTCGCGTCATACGTGACGCGTTGAGGACATGACTGAGGGCTCGCGTCATACGTGATGTGTTGAGGACATGCCGGAGGGCTCGAGTCATACGTGATGCGTGACACGACGGAGGGCTCGTGTCATACGTGATGTGTTGAGGACATGACTGAGGGCTCACGTCATACGTGATGCGTTGAGGACATGACGGAGGGCTCGTGTCATACGTGATGCGTTGAGGACATGACTGAGGGCTCACGTCATACGTGATGCGTTGAGGACATGACGGAGGGCTTGCGTCATACGTGATGCGTTGAGGACATGACTGAGGGCTCGCGTCATACGTGACGCGTTGAGGACATGACTGAGGGCTCGCGTCATACGTGATGTGTTGAGGACATGCCGGAGGGCTCGAGTCATACGTGATGCGTGACACGACGGAGGGCTCGTGTCATACGTGATGCATTGAGGACATGACGGAGGGCTCGAGTCATACGTGATGCGTTGAGGACATAACGGAGGGCTCGTGTCATACGTGATGTGTTGAGGACATGACGGAGGGCTCGTGTCATACGTGATGCATTGAGGACATGACGGAGGGCTCGAGTCATACGTGATGCGTTGAGGACATAACGGAGGGCTCGTGTCATACGTGATGTGTTGAGGACATGACGGAGGGCTCGTGTCATGTGCCACAGTACATCGTGGAGGAATTCAACTTTAGAACATCGACTATAAGTTCAAGTGAATGTTTAATTTTATATTGTGTTGCTTCACTGCGTGAATACCTAACTTTTACACTTAGGAATGTGTATTTAATGTAAATTCACCAGGTCGTGGTCACACGACAAACCAGAATCCTAATCCTAGTTTATCTGGCAACTAGTCTAGCTTGATGTCGTTGATGCGAACTCAGGAGTTTCAACTCAGGATGTCTGACTTCCGGCATCATGGCGTTCACGATGTAAGTTAACTTAAGGGGTAACTTCTGCATCTTTCGACCCGTCTCCCCGTCCTTTTGGGTCTAAGTGACAAGTGGACTAATCTGAACTATTTGTGTAATTGGTCCAGTGTTGAGCGAGAGCTTTTCAGCCTTTTCGAGGAGGGCTCATGTGAACGCTCACATTGTCAAAATCAGACTTGGAAAATCGTTTAGAATCAGAATCAGAAATCGGACTTCAGGAAGCTATGCTTTCTGTGGTCTGTCACAACAAACTTGCCGGCACTTCTCCCTCCCACGCTCACGTTTCCACCATCCTCTTCAGAGATTTCACAAGTCTGTAGTGAAGTAATTGCCGCATATTTATTTGGTATTTTCCAAAAATGTAATTAAATGTCGCCCCTTTACACCTGATCTGTTAATATGCAGTAGAGCAGCAAAGCATTCACCACTGGTAACATTAGACTGGATTCATTGTTCAGTGCCTCTTGAAAAACGGGTAACCATAGACTGGATAGCACCGGCAGTGGCTCAGAAGGCAGAGCGGTTGTCTGGCAACTGGAAGGTTGCTGGTGCAATCCTCAGCTCCTCCCCCTAAGTGTGGAGGTGTCCCTGAGCAAGACACCACCTAACCCTACCTGCTCCTCCTAGCTAAGTGTGGAGGTGTCCCTGAGCAAGACACCACCTAACCCTACCTGCTCCTCCTAGCTAAGTGTGGAGGTGTCCCTAACCGAACAAAGAAACACTTTATGTATTACGAGAACCTCTAAGCACAAACTATTGTGACCGTTGTCAGCCAGAGTTGATTTGATCGCTAAACTCGACCCGGCGTCCTGATCTGTTCCACTTCACACCAGCCTCGGTGATGTCGGTGTAACAGCGTTTCTGCCGGAGCTTCATGCGGCTATTAAACGGTCTGTGGGTTTTAACGAGTCCAGTCCAGTTAGCGCCTCCAGAGCCGGAGCGACCGCAGGCTTCACCTCTAGGGAACCCATGGTCAAGCTGTGTGTCTTCTTTTATCAGTAAAGTCATGCTGATAGCAGACATGCATCTGTGACGGTTTGATGTGGAGTTTTTCCGTTATGAGCATTCAGCCATGTTAGTGCCAGGGCCAGCTCCCCCACGGTCAAACCTCCCCCCAGAACAAGCATCGAGGGCCCGTCGCTGCGACCTGGGCTTGGCTCCGCTCAGGATGACGGTGATTGGTTTAAAGAAATACAAACGGCGCGGTAGTTTTATCTCCTATCCCAGAATGATAGCGGGGCTCTGCCAGACCTTTCTCCAGTGCTAACGAGACGAGATCTGGCCACGATATCTGGCCATCGAGTTGTCGATCAGCCACTTTGCTCAGCTTGAGTACAGGTGACGTGAAGAAGGTCAAAGGTGAAGACCGTCTCAGCTTCCTGCTCTACGCAGTCTCACGTGTTGGCCAGGGAAACGTTGTATACACACGTACAGACGTGTACACATATACATAGCATTTACATAATAAGTGTTACACGTACTCGGCTCATGTGAGATTTTGAACATTGAGTAATAATACGGCAACTATCGTAATAGCAAGAGACTGGGGGGGGGGAGGGGCAACAGATCTGTTCTGATCAAAGTGTGTTCAGAGTTAATGATTACCTCTTCCAGTACCTTCACACACACACACACACACACACTTCAAAGTTCAGGATCTTTTGGGAGCCCCTCCAGAAGGGCCCCATTGCACTTGTTACATGTTGAAGGCCCCAGCTTCAGCTCTACCTGATTAGGAGGGGCCCCATGTCCAGGTCTACCTGATTAGGAGGGGCCCCAGCTTCAGCTCTACCTGATTAGGAGGGGCCCCATGTCCAGGTCTACCTGATTAGGAGGGGCCCCAGGTTCAGGTCTACCTGATTAGGAGGGGCCCCAGGTCCATGTCTACCTGATCAGGAGGGGCCCCAGGTCCAGGTCTATCTGATTAGGAGGGATCAAAAAATAAAGCAAAAGCAGATTTTTTATAACCGTTCGTAACAAACGCTAACGATTGACACGTTACCATTACAGTTAAGCCGAGGGAAAATATGCAAATTACCTTCCAATTTTGCAAATTTTGTGGGGTACCATTTTGGAAGCTGACACATCAAATCTTTCTCCGTTTTCATTTCAATTAGAATTATTTTATAGATCCTGTTTTGTCCACAATGGCGACATGGAAGCCCTTATTTTGGGCAGAACGTCTACACCGGTCTCAGGTGGTCCTATGATGGCAGAAGGTTCTCCGACGCCACGGTAGAGAACAGAACAGAACCGTCCAGTGAGACGCCGGGCCTGGCGTAGAGCAGCCCGGTTGTGGTGGTGTCACCGGGCGCTCGTGCCTTGCTTCAGCACGCCAGACGGCTACCCTCGGGCAGCAGGACTATTTATAGAGACGCAGCAGCAGCAGCAGTAGCAGCAGCAACGCGGCTTCTGTGGAAGTCAGGACTAAACGGCCGTGAGGACAAGATGCTGGGCAGCCCAGAGGAGGGCTGGAGGTCGGGGTTGCACTGGCAGAAGGATCTGGGAGGCTCAACAAGTCCGGTGATGGATGACAGATCAATCGGCCAGGCTGGGTGTTCAACCGCCTGCATTGTTGTGTTTTCTGAGCCAGTAGGTCAAAGGTCAGAGCGACTGTACGAAACAAACAACGTCCCGTTAAGCGTTCAGCGTTTGTTTTCTAAAGGGACATTTTGAGTCTTAATATTTGGCTTTGCTGCCGCAACGGAAGCCGGAATAACCAGAAGTGGTGGTGGAGCATCTGAAGTGTGGGTGAAGCCACCGGTCAGCTGGAATGTTCCGGACCAGAGGAACCTGTCTGGCTCAACACGCCCCCTGAGGTCATCGCTGGTTAACTATGCAACGCACCAGGGCGCGGCAATAGCTCAATATTACCATTTATGGTCTTTGAATGCCATCGTATCGTCATTAAGTGAGACTGTTAACAATGGTACGTTGAATTCAGAACCATATTGAGATATTTATTAATATAGTATGGAATTCTCCATAATTATCGTGATAATACATTTTCCCTTCTCGCAACCCCCAGCCCAGAGTTCTACACGGGGCAGGGCCCACTAGCTGACTAGGCGGGGCCTGCTAGCTGACTAGGCGGGGCCTGCTAGCTGACTGTGCAGGGCCTGCTTGCTGACTGGGCGGGGCCCGCTTGCTGACTGGGCGGGGCCTGCTAGCTGACTGGGCGGGGCCCGCTTGCTGACTTGGCGGGGCCTGCTAGCTGACTAGGCGGGGCCTGCTAGCTGACTGGGCGGGGCCTGCTAGCTGACTGGGCGGGGCCCGCTTGCTGACTGGGCAGATTGGTCTCAATCTGTTCCCTTCTAAAATCTCATTGGCTGTTGCCGGTGTAATTGGTGGCCTCAATAGTTAGACAGTGGACCACTCAAAGGGTGGAGCTACAGAATCAAACTGCCAGCTGAATGTACTTTATGGTAAAATTTGAAGCAATGACAGACAGAGCAGGACGTACTAAGCTAGCGTGCTAGCGCTCCCTGACAGTGTGTGTTGATGGCTGGTTTAACCTGTGTGCCTTGACTGGTCAATAAATCACAGGCATGCAGCCCCACCCCAGACTCTACCTGGGCCAGGTGAGGCTAATTAAGCCACTGAACACACACACACACACACACACACACACACACACACACTCTACAGACACATTATTGAATGTTTTTTGTGCTGGTGTCTACGTATTAACATCCATCAGAGTATAAAGGACAAATTGTTGTGGTAAGAACACTTTCCAATCAGTTGGGGCGGAGCAACGGGTGGAGCGACTGGAAACCTGTGAGGAATCTGCCCTGCGTGGAGCAGTTAAACCATCATAGTTGACTTCATAGTTGATTCAGGAGCGTTGGGGAGTGTTGGTTTGTGGCTGCCAGCATCTCCAACACCACAGAAGTGATTAGAAGCTGGTGAATCCTCTACCAGGCAGCCACAGAGCCAGCAAGGAGGGGCGGGAGAGAAGTGAAACAAAAAGATTGACTGAAGGACTTGATGGACTTGATGGACTTGATGGTGCTGGAAATGTTTGACAGGAAATGTGTCTCCATGACCCTTCACTTACTCTTCATGATTTACTGCTGCGCCCGGTTGACAGTGTTACAGTTGTCTGGTTCTAGGTGGCGCACTGTCGGGGTGGGTGGTACTGCTGCACCCTGGGTCCCATTGGGGTGAGTGTTGGTGCACCACCCTGGGTCCCGTTGGGCTGGGTGGTGCTGCTGCACCCCATGCAACCGTTGGGGTGGGTGGTGCTGCTGCACCCCATGCAACCGTTGGGGTGGTGCAGAGCTAGCGTCTCCCCCCATGCGTGTGTCTCCCGCTCATGCATGCGTCTCCCCCCACCGGGGGCAGACGCATGCCTTGCATATCCTGCAGTAAACAATACTTCCTCTAATACCAACGAAGCAGGCGTCGGGTTTATGCGGAGGTCAGGCGGCTGCCGGCGGTGAGTCATGTGAGCGGCGAGCTGAGGAACTGAAATAGTTCTGGTGTCGCGGTACTACAGCACAGCCCGTCTCCCCCTGCAGGCAGACGGTGGTAGATGGTAGTACGTCTTCTGAGCATCTCTCCTGGCTCCGGCGGTCTCTAAGTAGGCCTACGTTAAGATGTTAGACTCTCTCGCCTTCATGCTGCTGCCATATGTTATGTACGCTGTCGCCGTGTTGTTTGTGGGAAATCATATCGTTCGCCTTCGAGTCATTTTGATCTGTGACGAACCGTTGGCATCATGTGGTGGAGGATTCTGATCATCAGAACGTACGACCTACTTTAAGGGTTCCCCGCCGGTTGGCAACACGATGACATCACCGTATAGCCCCTCCCACCAAGTAACGGTTAATAAATTACTCCCAGGGGATCAAGGTTTCGTTCTGTTTTGAACCCAACTGGGATTTCAACTTGCAAGCGAGACGCTCGAAGGCAGGGTGTTATTATTACAGCCTATACTTGTACTACACACGACCGCTCAATATTCTAGCGTTATTTTCGCTTTGTTCAGTGTGAGCTAGTTTCAGTGTTGTGTTGTTGTCCTCGCCGCCACGTTTCAAGTGACGACGGCAAAGTGACGTTCTGCCGGTAAAACTACACAAGAAACATCCCAGCATCATTTATGGAGACGTTGGACCAGTGATGCTGATGGATTATTATTAATATGTGTACTTATTTACCCTTTATTTTACCAGCGTTGTC